>ARYC01007126.1:0-22529 GCA_000711775.1 Oxytricha trifallax
TCACACTTCTCACAAAAGTATACTTCTACTTCTTCAGTTTGTATAGGAATTTCATTAATACCCTTCTCCTCCTCTCTGTCTCCCACACACTTGTTTGCCATTTATTTTCTATTATTAATTTCTTCTTTAATAACAGAGACTTCAAGTGATAGCTCTGGTAGTTCCTTATGAGTGTTCATCTCACAGCTATCACACTTTTTATTGCTGCCAAAGGTAAGTCTCATTTAGTTTGATGGAAGTGCTGTTGTTTTTCTTAAAATGTTAGCGCTCATATTTAAATTTGAATTTAAAATTATAAAACTACCTCTATAACTGAGAGCTTATATGAGAGCTTTGCAAGCCTACAAGTTTCAAGGGAAGTTTTTAGATTATTATAGAAGAAATATGAATGCTAAGAGACGATCCAGCTCTAAATCTGGGTGATAAAGTAACCATATTAACTTTCAATAATAAGTTGATTATAGCACGTACCAATTTAGGAGCTGCTCCTAATTAAGTACGTACTGCTTTAGGAGGTATTTTGTCATTATATGATTAAAATTAGGGTGCTCCTAGTTAAGTTCTAGCATTAATTAATGCTCCTAATTAAGTACTAGCATTTTAGGAGCTGCTCCTAATTAAGTACGTACCAATATAAATTAAAATATGGAACTATAACAGTAGAAATTGATATCAATCTCTCAAGTTTGAAACCAGTTCTCAAAACCTTCTCCACATCCTTCTAAGAGATTGACCTCCTATAGGATGCCCATATTTAATAGTAAGTTTTACAGAGCTATATAAATGAAATCAATAAACTTAAATTTGATATCATTTCTTAGATCTGTAAACAAGATGGAGTCAATGAATGATGCAATGAAAAGAGTGCAAGCACAAGAATTGATCAAGTGGAGAAGCAAGGAGGATTTGCACCGCTACCTGGTGCAGCAAGGTAATGAACTCATGGTAACTAATCTTGATAATGTAGTTGGTTTGTTCCTCCCAACGATGGAAGGTACTAAAATTTCATTTTTAAGAGCCATACTCAACGAAGAGAAGAAAGCATTAAAAACTTAAGATGTAAAGTTTGCAGAGATTCCAAACTATCCAGAAATCTCTGTGACTAATTTATATGATGATGCAATTAATGACCCAGAGGTTTCGTTGCACCTGCCTACAAAGAAGCAGTTGTCAAATAAACTACCTGAAAGAAACTATTTCTTTGGCATACTTGCAACAATTAAAGGTGATTACTTGAAAGAAATTATTCAAGAATCTCATAAGAAAAGGTACAGCATCTCTTCAGAAGATAAGAAAAAACAAGGGATCAAGATAAGTGAGAGCTGGCAATCAGAGCTGCAGAAGCACCCTTATATTTCAAGTAAGATTTGTAGCTTAACTATTTAGAAAAATCTGGTACTGGCATCTTCTTGATGAAGGAATAGAGCAAGCTTCACAAAGAGCGAAAGTCGAAGACAAAGTATGAAGTTAGCAAGAGACTTTATTCAAATATTGAGCCTCCAGAGTCAATGAACATAGATGCAGGAGCTGGCAGCAAGAGAAGAAACTTAGGAGGAGGGAAGCAAGAAATAGAAGAAAAGAAAGAGAAGCCAGCTCCCTCTAAAGAATTCTAAATGTGACTTATATATTCATTAACTTAACTCTAAACTTATTTATATACATTCACTCTCCCCTCTTTCGCACACTTTTAAGCCAATAAATTATCTACTCTCTTCGCTGAGCTTTTAATAAAGTCAACTGTATCAATAGGTAGGTCATGCATCTAGTGATAGAGCAGCAGCTTCTTGTAATGGCCTTTTTAATATACCCCAGTAGAACTCAATTCCATTAAACTATGGACTGTAAGGTACGTTGAACACTGGTGTTATTATTCTAAGTTGTTCATAACTCTTCCTTGTTTCTTTAGTCTTATGAACAGAAAGATTATCAACAAACAGTATTATCTCTTATTCAGGGTACTTCTCTCTCAGCTGTTCTAAGAACTTTATATACTGCTCTGTCTTAATAGAGCGAGGATGAATAACATAAGTTTCTAAACCAGCATCCTCGCTAATTCCTCCAAGAATTGCCATTGTTTATACCTTGACTTTCTAGTCATATACTTCTATATTACTATGCCTCTTATACCAAGACTTCTAGATGAAAGTGTTGAAGGTAAACACAGCCTCGTCAGCATGTATAAACTTAATATTATTCTATTAGGCTCTCTGCATTTAATTATAAATATAATTTAAGTTGTTGTTGTAAAATGGCAGAGTGAAATCAATCACTCTCTTGATACGATTCACACCTTTGTAAGAGATACCATTTCGCTTATAAATGTTAGCAACAGACTATGCAGAGATCTTCAACTCAGGGAACTGGCGGGGAAACATAATAGCTCGTTGGTCAAGAGAGAAGTGAGCCCAATACTTCAAAGTTTTTTCATTAATAAGATAGTCAATATGCTTCTATTGAAACTTTGACTTCCTCTAAGGCATTGAATTCAGCTATTATTGCTTTAGTTATACAGCTATAAGGCAGTGGGAGCGAACAGTTGAAGGACTTCTCTTTAAGAGCAGTGCAATTGACTTATAATTAAGTACAGGTTTGACTTATTCACTGTATATATCACATCCATATCGCAGTTTAAACACTAAATCTATATACTCTTCATCATAAATAGACCCCAAAAGCTTGCTATTTTTGTCTCGCATTTAATTAATAACCCCAACCCCTAACAAATTCCCTACAAATCAAAGCACTTATAAACCTCATTAAGGGGTTTTGGGGTTTTGATTGTAAGATGGTTATGATCAAGCTCACCCAGAAGGAGATTTCAACTTGACTAAATGGGAATAAAAAAAAATTTATATCAATCAATATATTTCATATGCGCTTAGAACTAAGGGACCCAACAAAATATCAAATAAAAATTTAATAAATGAGATATTCAAAGCAAAATATCAATGTTGGTTTCTTTGGGTAATGGCTTTCTTGGTGAGTCAATTGAGATTTTTTTAATTTAAAAATTCCAATAAATTTAAATAAATGAAGCATAAAAAATAACTCATTCTAGGACATTTATGAGGATCTAAACGATTATTTAAAAGACATTTTATTATAAATTTTCGATTTAAATCTAAACTTTTAACTTTCAATATATTTTTCATATTGTAATTTAATCATTTTAATAGTGAATTAGATTTGCTAATGAATTTTAATATTATATGTACAGTGATTATATCTTTTTCTGTATTTATTCAGAATATTAATATTTATTATAAAATGACTAAATTATTATCAAAATCTTAATTTTAATATGAAAAACAAATAAAAACTTTTTTTTATGTAAATTTAAAAATTGAATTGAAATTATAAAAATCAAAACTAAAAAATCATTAAAGTCAAATTAAATAAGCTGTTTTAATAATATTTACCATTAATTTTTGATAAAATATTTTGGATTGCCCCATCATGAGAGGCAATTACCCGTTTCTTTGATCATAATTCAAATTACAAGACCTACGAAAACATCACAATTAATGATTCACAGACTACTGATGTCCTATTATTAATGAATAAAATTTATTTAACATATAACTAAGCTCTTACAAGTTCTATGAAGAACACATGGATAAAATTCCTACTCAACTAAATAAGGCTGTTGTGATAAGTTAATTGATTGTTATGATGAGAGAAATTGCTTATCCAGCGACTAGATTCCCTAAGATTTATAGTTTAATATAATGAAGTTAGAGAAGATTAAGAATTTATCAATAAAAAATATTTTAGTTCTGATGTTTTTAAACCTTTCTCAATATCTTCTATGCAAAATTTAGAAAAGCTGCTAAGGAGCAAGGTATTATATCATAATAAATTATAATAAGTTAGTAAACATTTAGAAAAACTTTTAAATTAATTCAGAGAAGAGCTGAATTGATCTCAGATGTCGAGTATGTTTTCGCTCTCGCTCTAAAGCATGGAGATTATTGTTAATTGAGTTTTTTCTTATATAAACAGATGATTATTGCTTAAATAAATTATAAATAAATTATCTTTTGAATACTATCTCGGTCAGGCAACAATCAATTTCTACGTTGATTAACTCCAAGAAAATGACGAAGAACTTTTCTTAAACTCATAAGCTATGGCTGTAGCAGATTTGAAGATAAATAATCACCACCTAACTGCAAATGAAGCCTTCGTTAACCAAACCATTGCTTTGAAAAGAGAGCATTTGAACATTGGATGGAATAAGGTATCACTTAGATATTTCACTCCTTATAATACCACTCGTGTTGGTCTGCACTCTTATTTTATTAAAAAAATTATGATTGATTAATAAATTCAAATAAACACTTGCTATGGCTCTAAACTTCTGGCCAATTTGCTCATATCTTTTATAGATAGACATAATTCTATATAGATATATAGTATGTGCAGGTCCATACAGAGTTTTTACAGATGATGACCCAATGTACCCTGCTTAAAGAGTTTTTGTTAGAGAATCCTTAGTTGAAAATCTCAGACTCTAACTAGTCTTGGGAGTAACTAAAACCACTCTGGACCTTTACCAGAAAACATTTGGTGCTAGATATCCATTCTCAAAGATTGATCATGTCATGTGTCCTGACTACAAGTATGGTGCTATGGAAAATGTAGAGTAAATAATTTCACTCTTTAAATTAGGAATATTAATATCCAACATGAGTTAGCTCATATGTGGTTTGGAAACCTTGTTACTATGCAATTAATATCGGTTAAAATTTCAAGATTATGATATAAATTGTGATATTATTGAATGGTGGAATGATCTATGGCTTAACGAAAGTTTTGCCACAGCTCTATCTTACTACGCTTGCTCATTCGGTGGTGAGCATGTTGAAGAGTACAAAGATGAATCCTGGTTGCATATTTCTTGCAATTATACTTTGTCCTTTATTATGATTACTTGCAACCATCTAACCACAATTAAACGTAAAGCATTTAAGTAATTTAATATTGATATATAATGGCAGTTTTTAAAATCTTTTATAAAGAAAACAATTATAAACATATGGTTAATTAGAAAAATTATTATTTTAAAAAAAAGCTTTTTAAATTCTCATTTCTATTCTTATATCTCAAATGCAATTATATTATTTACAAAAAATGTCTTCTTTGTCATTTTTGCATTGAACACTTAAATTTTTTTGGTCGAAATTTTCTCACTTATTCACACTTCAATCAATTTTTTAGAATTACATCTGTATATTTTAAATCTTCCTTCTTAATTTATCCATAATTTTTTTCTTCTATTTTATCAACATATTATGAAAACCAAAAGTGAAAGACTCTTGAACAAATTCCATATTTTTGTTAATAGAAATCTGAAAATATCTCAAATCTTTTAAATTAGTTTTTAATAAATTGTATAAAATTTAAGTAAATAAAATATCAATAATCTATTTTACCCACATTAATCTTATATCATTTTACTTACTTTCATTAATTGTTATCAGATCATAAATATACTAATTTTAAAAATTAGCTCTAATTAATTTAATTATAACTAAAAAGGGGTTTTGGGGTATGTAATATTGAAGCTTAATGTGAAAGTACTGATGTATCAGAGTCATTAATTGATGGTATAACATATGGCAAGGTATATAAAATTATTATACCACTTAATTTAAGTTTACTCAAGCAACTTATCTTCTTAATGAGTTGGGAAACATTCAGCAGTGAATTACATAAAATACATAATAAATCTTAAGGATTTCATTCAAGCTTTGTAAGTTTGATTATTATTTTAAATGGGCTGATTCATGGCTTAGAACTAAAACTTAAAAATATTTTCAGGATAATCTTTCCAAAATTTTAGTAAATTTAACTTCGGTTATCAACCTTTCTTTTTAAAAAAAATAACTACATTGATGCTTAAAACTCATTATATGAATAAATCACCTCTCAAAATATCATATGAAATGACTTAAGAAAATGGAAAGATTACCTCATTCAAATTCATCTAAGACTTCACCAAATTCGGAGATTAAGTTTACAGAAAGCAAAATGTTACTATGAGAATAATTAATTTTTTACCATGTGAAATTTATAAAAATTATGATAACTGATGTACCATAACTCGTTGGCGAAGATGTGCCAAAAGCTGTTCTCGTTAATAGCGATGATTATGGATTTGGAGTATTCATTATTGATGAGAGCTCTTACAAGTAAAATACTATAATATTTAGTATAATTATGATGAATGAATTTTAACTCTTGTATATGATCATCCCTAAGATCCTTAACCAAATGATGGAAGAGAAAAACCTATTTAGAGTTATCAATATTATATATGAGAATTTGGAATTGATTGCAAATGCTATTGAAACTGGGAAATTAGTTGTTGAAGGAACTGAAATTCAATCACAACAAATAATTCATTAAAATATTTGCAAATTTCACCAAGGAATAAAAGGAAAAGTTAAAAGCAATCATCTTTGATAGTATTCTCCTTATATAATCAAGCAAAATATATAGAAGTAATTATTCACTTCCATATGCTGAGCTGAAGTAATCTATCTGGACTGACCTTACCAACGCGGAAAGCACTGACTCAGTGAATTATTTACGTTTTAATGAATGGCTATGAATTAATATTTTAAATTTCTTGACAAGAGATGAGGATGAACAGAGATTCAAGGCTCTACTTGAGAAAGCAAGCCCAGAGAAACATTTCTATGTTCAATTCTTGAAGCAACAACTTTCTAGAAATTATAGTAAAACATAACGATTTATGTGACAATATCAGAAGATCACAGAAACTTTGTGAACAATCTCAATGAAGGAAAATTATTCTTGATAAATTTATTGATATATAAACTGATTATTATTCTTAAAATCATAAAATTTAACCTTAAAGCATTCTCATTAATAGTAAATTATAATCGTTATTAATTAAAATTATAAATCATGTCTTTTATCGATGAATGGTTATCAAGCATTAAATCTGTTGGTAAGACGATGGGAAAAATTAATAATATTTATGCCAGGAGTTGGTACAATAATAAATGCATTAATGGGTCATGGTATAAGCGGCACTGGTCTACTGATTGGATTTGTATAAATGATCACAAGTTTTATGCTTTTGGGGTGGATTTGGTCTATATGGTGGGGAGTAGAAATTGCAAAGAGATCTGGGTCATTCTGAATTACTCATTATAAATGAGTTTTTTATTGATTTTTCCATTTTTGTTCAAAAATTCTTTAATTCATGAGTCTTGGGGAAGCAAATGTAAATTAAATTGTAAAATATTTCTTGATTTAATAATTTAATTCCTGGCATAAATATATTCAGTAGAAGCAGCAGTATTCCCATCATTTTAAATAGATAGATAAATGAAAAATAGTTCAAATTATAATCTTCTGATGGTGTCAATTGTCTCAAGTTGTTGCATTTATTTAAAAAACTAAGTTAATATATTTTTTGTTCTTGCCATAAAAGCTGGTGACATGCCAGAGATAAAGATTTGAGAGTATTCTCTGCTTCTTTAATCAACGAAACTTTCAATAACATCGTAATATTTCTCAAAGAAAGGAGCAATAAGATCTAATTGCTGGAATCTATTAAAGAATCCTGCGACCTTTTGTTGGAATACGTTCACTGAGTCAGAATAGTAAGATCTAGTCACCATATATAATCAGTATGTAGAATAGTTAGTCACTAATTATATTCAGAAGTGAATAATCACAGATAGCTTGAGTTGAAGCAGCTTTGTCTGATTTATCACTTTCAAAGTAAAGTTATATCAAGTGTGAAATCTGGAGAACCATAGTAAGACTTAATGAAAGTGTACTTATGATCAGGTGTAAGTTGTGATTTATAAATCTTAAATTTTCTTGAAGTTATTATTCAAATTCTCTTTATCAGAAATGAAGCCAAGTGCCTTTTCGATACAGAACATTTGAAGTCCAGCGTTACCTTGCTCTTTAGCAGCTTTTTTCAAGAAAAATGTAGCAACATCTTTACTGAATTAAGGTTCAAGATTTGTAGGTAGGAATGTTGTTCTAGCTGCCCATAGAGCCACGAAAACTGTGTTAATAAGATTTTGGTTTTTCTCTTTGTACTTAAAAAAATTCCATAAAGATTAGAGAACTAATAATTTAGAGATGTACATAGCGAAGAAAGTAGTTTATATAATATCAAAGCATTTAAATAAAATTATTTGAATTAATCCTTAAGAGTAGTGTTGGTCCATGAATGTCTCTTGAAATAGAGCTTTAATCCAGCACTGAATATTTAGTATAATAAGTTTTTATAGTTATTTGAGCAAACTAGCTCCCTTGCCATTTATAATTAATTTAATCTAGAATTAATATGCTAATGTTGAATAACTACGCAAAAGAAGGTAAGTTGTGGAATTGTCATTTCTTTAGAAGAGCAAACAATCGAATCAGCATAAGTGATACAACTTTAATAAATTTACTAATTGTCGTAGAACTTTAGGAACCATTCTGTCCCGAATCTCTCAAAGACCCTCTTGCCATTGCCCTGTGCATCATCGTATCTTTTTTCCTTCTCATTGGAAACGGCAACCCAGTCCTTGGTGACTGTAAGGGACAGTGTCATCTTGGCTTTGAGGTTAGGCTGATCGAAGCAGGGGAACACTCTGAAACAGTGGAAGGCCTCGAATTGGGTGTACAGGTACTGCTACTAGTCGTTCTTGTCCACGTAAGAGTGCAGACAAATAAATATAATTTGTTTATTATTTTAGATATTGCGCTCTTTAGTTTAATAAAAAAGATCAATTTAAAATAGACTTAATATTCTACTTTTATATTCAAATTTCTGTCTTTTAATTTTTATTGTCATAAGATAACAGTCAATTATTTTGCATTCAAAGAATTCCTCTTTGTTTTAACAATAGTTTAATATATAATAGAAATTCATATTGAGTAAGTGTATTAATTTTACCATATTGAAGATTAAATACAAATGATAAAAACCCTCATTAATTTCATAAAATCTTTTTCCATTAAAGATTTAACAAATAACTAGATTATAGGACAACAGATAAATTAGGTAGGAGACTTCAAAATTAAATTCTAGAAAAGTAGAAGATGCTCTTATTCAATATAAAAAGTAAATAGAATTACGATAATGCTTTAAAAAAGTTTCTATTATAATAAATTTTTTTGTAGTAGGAAAATTTTGAATTAGTAAATAATTGGTTGCACCCTTAAATTAAATTAATCTTTACTTTTTAGATAATTTGAAGCGATTGAATTTCTTATAATTTGCAAATTTATAGTTAATCCTTAAAGAGAAACTTCAATTAAGCTCAATAAGTAAAATTTCAAATTAATTTATTTTTATTTAAAAATAAGCTGGTGAAGCTGTTCATCATAAAAAAATATCTAGCTCTAATACTTATAATTAAACTTACGAGAAATGATTGTAGTTTTTATTTTAGATAGATCAATCTTTAATAATGATAATTGGTACAAAGTGACTTTATTTAGCTAGTAATCATTTATTCAAATTGATTCTCTAAACATCAAAAATGCAATAAAAATGAAGAGAAGAAACTGAAACTTGAAATGCATTCCCCAGCAAAAGCAACCAACAAACTATCAAACTTTAATCGATCCTATTCATTTTTTATGTAATTAACAAATGCTATATCAAAGCTAAATTAACTTATTACAAATCAGATACACTTCTTCAATAATATTTTATATTAATTTTCTTTATTTTTAATTTTCAGATTATTAAGATTTTACTCTATTATAATTAAAAATGAATAAGTCTTAACATTAAATAGTTTATAGTTTAAAAATAATGATTAATACACATTAAGATTAGATATTTAAATTTCCTTCTAATTTAATGGTAAATTTATTTCTTGATTAAATTTTTCAAAATAATAATGTCAAAATGCATACAATTTAGTTAAGAATGAATAAATTAAATTCGATCATTATTAATTATTTAAAAAATTTAATTCATTAAAATGATTTCAATCATTAGTCATATTTTAATTTAAAAGTGCAATAAAATTTATTTTCATAATTCAAAGCAAAATTGAGTTGCTACTTTGCCATATAAAAATGTAAAATTTTTATTATAAACATATTTAATAGAAGTTGAGTATGTTTGGAATAATAAACTTCGCTTTAAAAAATTATTATTATGTGTATTATGCAAATTAATTTACAATTGGTATAAATCACTTATATTTTTGAAATATAATAAATTAATTCATAAATTTAAAATTAACTATGAAAAAGTTTAAGAAATCGATTACATTAGTTGATTCTTTGAATAAAATGCGTTCCTAGACCCCAACAAGCAATCAGAGTGTAATAAATCCAAACATCAACATACAAAATAGAAATTCATCTACCTCGCCATAGTAAAATAAATATTCATAGAAGGATTTATATTCGCTTGCTATAAAGCCACTTATGGTCCAAGGAATGCCCCCCTTACCTTAGATTAAACCACAAAAAACTGTGAAATTGGTGCAGAAATAGGCTATAATAAATATATTTATTTATTATTAATGAAGTGGAATTACATATTAAACATATTAGTATTCGGTTTTAAATATATTCTCAAATGTATTTATTATACTTTTAAAAGGGGTAGGACATAGAATTAATCACTTGTAAGTCCCTTAAATAATCAAAATACAATAAATAACGATTTGATGCACACATTGACTGAGGAGGAAGATAATGCCACTTAAACTCCATTAAATTGGAGAAATTCACGTTAAACTATGATAAACTAAATTAAAATTCAATTTTTTAACATGAAATAGCATAAGATACTTTAAATTAAAAAATGATATATATTTATATATTCATTTTTAAAAAATAGGAATAAATAATGACAAATGGAGAAGATAAACAGCATTCTACTTTGAATTCAAATACTCTGTAAAACAATACATTTGACGATTAATATTCGCAATCCAATCATGATTAAAATGAAGTTTCTAGATAACAAATGCTATATTGTTTAAATTGCTATATTTAAAATTGATTTCTACAGTAATTCATATTTTAATGGTTTATTTTGTTATTTTTATTGAATAAATTTATGAAAAATTTGACAATAATAAACTACAATGAATAACGACACTTTGAATTTCACACTACAGAGCAGTAAAGCAAATAATCAATAAAGTTTTAGCAATAGCGGCAGAGGAGGAATACCAAATATCTAATAAGAAGTTAGCTTCAACTAGAATAATAGCAATTAAATGGGCAATAATCAATTCACTCAGAACTATCATA
Source organism: Oxytricha trifallax (assembly GCA_000711775.1). Classification (NCBI taxonomy): domain Eukaryota; phylum Ciliophora; class Spirotrichea; order Sporadotrichida; family Oxytrichidae; genus Oxytricha; species Oxytricha trifallax. The sequence continues at coordinate 11,269 of ARYC01007126.1, forward strand.
GTATTTATTCATTAAACATATTAAGTAATAATAATGTTTTTAATATTATCTAATTTATTTTTAACTATATAAAAGTATAAATTCTTTTAATTTTTTAACTAATAGATGTTCATCAATCCGAATTTACCTTAATAATAATAAGTTTTAAGCGTTCCTTAAAATCTAACATTAATCAATATATTATATGATAAATGTTAAAATTGAGTTTAATTTTATTTACAAAATATGATATTAGTAATTTATATATAAATATAAATCTAAGCCAATAGCAACTAATCCAATTATTAGCTAGTCAATAAAACTAAATCGTTTAAAATGAATAATTTTAGCATAATTTAAATTACTTCTAGAACTAACAACAGAATATAATTTTGAATTTATGTTTTAATCTCTAGTTTAAGTTAAGTTAATTCTATTTTTTATTACTATCCTCTTGAAATTATGCATAATAATTTTTTATAAGTTTAATATCGGATATGGAGACATTATTGGTTAGAATAAAACATAGTAATTATAGAATCAACAACCATAGCAAACTCAATAAAATCTATAACAAAAGCATCAGGAAATTCATAGTAAATTTCGCAGAAGAGTAGAAGAAAATAAGTTAAAATCTTGTTTAATTTGGTGCGAAAAACACAAATAATAATCATGAGATTAATAGTTAGGTTAAATAAGCTCAATAGAGTAGCGAAATTAAGAATTAAGATTAACTTATATAGAATTAATATCATTATATCTTGAGTTCAATCGAAATAGTAGGGGATATATAGATATATTCTTATAAAAAAATTAATCAATTTTTTATAAACTTTCTTAAATGATTAATGATCACATATCAATTGATCTTTAAGAAGCGATCAAGAATTTGGCTAGAATTAATAATATAAATATGTTATTTTACTTAAATTTCAACAATTCTAAATAAATTTTGCCTATTTTCATTAAGAATAGACAATTATACAGCTAAATATTAACCTCACAACAAAAAGCAGATAACTATGGAATTCGACCCCACAGATAAGGTTTAAGTAAAGAAAGTGCAAAAATAAATTGAAAAAATGTAAAAAAATCTACAGAGAGAATTTCATTTAACAAATAAGGCTAATCTCTCCAGTGATAAGAGATAAAGTATAATGAGCTCCACATTAAGTCCCATTAAATAATAGAAATTACCGCTTGGTTTAGAGGGAACAGGTCAAAGTAACGACATGTTAAATAGTATAAGTAAAGAGAAAGCTTAACAATATTTTTCTATAAGAAAAAATTCAAATTCTTTATCTAAGACTTAAAACTACAGGAATAATTCGTCATCTGCAAATCGAAACATCTCTAATCTTATAAATAGATTATATTTAGATTTTCTCCATTATTAATAAAATCTCATCATTTTTTAAGAATCTGCACCCTAACTAAAATGTGTTCACTATGTAACTCCCAGAGTTATAATCAAAAATAGCTCAAACATAATCGATAGCCCAATAAAATTAATCCCCAGCTTAAATAAGAGATGTAAATTACATAAATGTGTTCATTTAACCACATCACAGCTCCCTCAAGAAAATTAAACAAGAGCGTAGTAAATCTCTAAAGCAATAAAATCAATTCCATGATTAAAATACTATCAATGATTAACAAAATGAAATACTAAAGAATTAATAAGAAGGCGTTGTGCAGTTATATGATCAAGCAAGTTTGAATTAGAGTATAGAAAATGATATAGAGGAGAGGGAAGAATTTGTTAATACAGATTTTTATCAAAATACCATGCATCGAAGATCCTTGTTATTCGACTAAGCTGCTAATAAAAAAGGGTCTTCGATTGATTTAGAATCAGTCATTAATTAGAATTTAGAAGGACAAGATTTTATGGCTTATATAGATTAAAAATAAAACATTAGATTATGAGAAATTTCATTTTTAATCCTTGATTTATTAGATGCCATATTGTACAACTCACCACTATTTGAACAAATGGCGAAGCAAACAAATTAAATCTTGGGTAAAATCTAAACCCCAGTAGAAAGTGAAACTAATTCTCCTCGAAACCCTCATGACAATAACAATTAAAAAAATTAGAAATTAAAGCATTCTAAACTAAATTAAAAGCCTCCAAAGAGCAATCAGAACCCCCTTAACACCGGATAATCACAAGTTAATCAAATTTTTTCATAGTCTTCTAAAAATGGCATGAAAATCAGCAATGAGCATTCTTAGCAAAGAATTGAAGCTAATATACTTAATTCAGTGTTAGACTAAGTACTCACAGGAAAGTTCTACTATAAATCAAGCAAAATGTATGGGAAGATGGCTGAGGAAGATACTAAATTTGGTAAAACAGCAAAGTAAACCAGTAATTATAAATCTAAATTTAATGGTTATAATTAGTATATACAGATCTCATTAAAAGACAATTAGGTTTATTTGCATGGATTTGATTTTAAGTAGATGCTTTTGGAATAATCTAAAATCAAGAAAGAGTAAGAAATGGGAGTGGATAGAAATAAAGAGTAAAATATCTAATCACTTGATATGCTACCTATTGATCCCTCTGTCTTGGATAACATTATTTATAAATTTAAATTTTCTAAGTTACTATCTATAATTCTAAAGGATTTATTTGCAAATGCTAATCTACTAGCATTTATTACTCTACTATTATACTTTTATATGACATCTTCAGCATAGAGAAAATAAAGAACTTCGAGTAAAAGATAAGGAAGCTGCTCTTATCAACTGAAAATGATGATTAAATAGTAACTTTCCTAACATAAGAACTTTAACCAGATTACCAACTACCAGCTGCTTACCAAAACCAAGATTCCTCTCGCAAAGGCCCAAGTAGCATAGAAACTTTTAACACCTTGACTTTAAAAGAGTAAAATCTCAAGGAGTAAGTTCATGAATAAAAGTAAATAGTTATACAGAATGCACATTAGAAAAATGTCATGATAAGAAATATTATTAAAAGTATCAATGAATCCAATTTGGAGATCATTGAACTGTAAAATATGAAAAAAAGTTAAAGTGGGGGAGATTAGTAGATGTCTAATAGCGAAGATGAGACTAAGAGATTACTTTATTTGTAAGAATTTAGAATTAAAAAATATGGTTTATAGATGTTTTTTGGAGATGGTTAGATAAATTAGTGCAAAATGCAAGGAATAAGGTTTGATATTTATCAAGATATGGCACTCTTATTTTGATCAAGTAATAGTATTATTTAAAAATAATAAATTTTATGGGAATAAAATGTGTTAGAATTAAAATTTAATCAATTATCAATTAGTAAATACAGTCAAATTCGATATTTTCAAGATTCAAATCAGCTTAATTTTGTATTTAAACCAGACTTTTTATCTTTGTTAGTTTCTTCATCAGAATTTTCAGTATAGTTCAGACTTTCTCTACCTGTCTAACTACTTAATAGTATTTTACTATTCGATTCGAGACTTTTCCGTACTTAAGTCAACTTTGATCCTCCCATGCTGACCATTTGAATATTCAATCCTGAATTTATGATTTAGGGAGTAGACTGTCTCAAATTACCCAGAGGAGAATGCTCGAATTGCGAAATTTCTGAAATCGAAAAATCTTTAAGTTGAGTCTTATTTTCTGACAGATAGTGTGGGTTGAGAGAATTCTTTCTATCTTCCAAGTTTATATTTGCAGCACCCTCTTAAATAGCATTTTGGTATATTTCTTATGAAGGCTACTATTTAAACCTGATATTGTTTAATATTTCCTAAGTTTAAGATCTCAATGGAGAAGTGGAATCATGTCTGTTTAAGACCATTTCCAGAGTAGAATCATTGGATTTATTAGACTTATTTAACATCCCGTCTTTTTGCAAAGATGGAGAATGATGTGGTAATGGCGACTCGTTCCAAGTCAAAAGCTACTCACTATCTCTTATCATTATTGCCCCTGGATTCTACATCTAAAGCTCTGCTCTTCTTCCATGAAGATTTTATTCCATTTATTCGAGACTGGTCAAAAGCTTACTCTTGCTTTGATCAGACAACACCTGATCTTCAAAGCTATTTCTACCAGACAATTCTTGAACAAGTTACCTTGAATTTTCCAATTCTTCATTCTAATTACCAAGAGATGAATTTTATAAGCTTTAATCCTAGAACTTTATTCTTAAATTGTCAACCTTTTAGCTTGATAGTTCTTAGCTTTCCTCTTTTTAAAGTGAATATGTTTCGGTTTTAGCATACTTCTCCTCCAATATAGGTTCCAGCTTGATTTAATAATCACTTGGATTTTTAGTGTGCCCAACAAAGTTTAGTGCTCTACTCTAGTTGGGTTTTTGTTAATCTAAACTAAACTGCATTTATTAGAATCCTAGGTTAAGACTGTTTATATTTTGAGGACTCATATTTTCATTGAAAACACTGTTTTATTCCATCACATCAGAACTTGTTGCACCTTCTATCTTGTTAGTTAGATAAACCTAAACATCCTTATAGGCTGAGGAATTGTTATTAAAACTTTAAGAAAAATAAGATTGATACAAATACAGTTTCTCTTTATTTCCTCAAACGAGTTATCGTCATTTGGATCATTCAAAAGCTGTTCATCTCTGCTAATAATCTCCAAGTTAACTTTGCTCAATGTTGAGCGCATCTTATACTTCTTATTTTTACTCTCATCTTATGGTGTAAGCTAAGTATGATTCTTTTAAGTATAGAATGTCTCATTGGGTCTACCAATAGCAATTGAGTTTTAGATTTAAAATAATAAGAATCATTAGTAAGTAATTTATATAGATGTTTTGATTATTAATACTTAAAAATAGGGGTTCTGAACTCTTAGCTTGTGAAAGGTTCAATCTAGTATCATGTCTTGGCTCTTCATTTTTTATATTAGTCTCTACATTATGTTAGAGTGTAATTTCTTATGGATAATTGAATAATATAATAAAGCTATGTTTCTATGGAATATCTTATTCTTCTGGTTTTTTAACAATTACAGACACTTTGTTTTTGCTTAATATTTTAGACTTCACATTATCTAAAGAGTTGATTTTTAAGGTGTCTTGCTTAACAAGACCAACAACACTTTAGGACAATTGTTCATTATTCTGTTCATCTTTTAAAGTAACTAAACTTTTAAATTATGTAAATTTATCAATCTATTAAACTTTTTTGAGTTTGCCGATTTGAACTTGCCCAAGATTGTAGTCTATCTTTTTATATTTTACAAGGCCAATGAAGTTTTCTTTGTTGTTTCTTATCCAAATACTACCCTAGAAGCTTTTTATTCTTCTTTTTATTAACTCTCATTGATTTTGGTGTTATCAGAAACTTACACATGCGGGGTATCTTCTTAGCTTCTTTCAACAGAGCCAGTTAATTTCAAACCGTTCAAATCGCTAACCTGAGATTGCCTGCTTACGGGCCCAACACTCAAACCTTGCAACTTCCTTAAATTTTGTTCTCTAATTAATTTGTTTGATTCTAGCACAGTTTTATCATAGACCAATCTATATTTCAAGCAAGCCTCTATGAAATCGTCGCAAGCCATTAGTATTCTGTAGTGCTGCTCACAAGTCGTCCTATAAATGTCTATAATTTGAGGTTGTGGAAGTCGTGATTCACAGTCATTCAGGAAGTAGATGAATTATTCAAAAGAAAGCCCGTTTATGGCATAGCTTTGTCTTATATATTAGCCTAATTCTTATTGGACTAAATCCACTTCAACTGTTGTATAGAATTTTCATAAATTTTAATTAAATTATAAAATATATGATTATTAGAATTGATAGATGCTCTCAAGGTAGATATAAAATACAATAAATTTATTTAAAAATTTATAAAATTTTAAATTTAATAATATTCTCGTTATTTTCATGTTCGATTACAGCATTCATTCCAATATGAAGAAAAGCACTAACTGGCAATTTCATCTCAAACTTAGTTCTAACTAGCTACATTAGCCCGTCTTTTGGTATATTATTATTACTTGCATCCAAACCTTCAACAAAGAAAGTTTTAATCATTGAATGAAGTCGAATTTTTATCTCAGTAGCATTTTAGCTTCCAAAATCAAATTTAGTAATGAAATATTCCTTCAACTTCTCAATTGAAACAAATGGAACTGTTTGATATAGAGGTGTTACAAAGTCATTGATATTTCTATATTTCGATTGAGAGATCTTTTCAATGACTTCTTTAAACATTTAATAGTCTTAAACATCGACTCCTTAAGATAATCGTTTGTTGTCTGAGAAAACTTTAGCAAATCTCTTGGTTTAGCTTGAAACCATACTTACTATGGCTTAATTAGAATCAACTACCATATTTAACAAAGAATTCTTTGCTTGATTAAACTCGATGTACAAATTTTGGATGTTTGAAGTAAAAAGCTGTGGTACACTAAAATTTGCAGCTTTTATAAGTCTGATGTAATAGCAAAATATGGAATATGGAAGTCTATCCCTGTCTAAGCCTATAAATTTCCTAAAGAGTTCAATTCTAGAATCTGACTCTCGATGTTTCTGGAATGAAAGCAAATATATCTCACTATATTTCTTTGCTAGTGAATCCAAGCCAAACCTATTGTTCATGTATTCATAATAATAATGATCCAAATTCATCATGGAGTATTTATCATTACCTTTATCCATCGCAACCATTTTACCTTAAATGATATTCCCAATCATCATTAAGCATTTCTTAATAGTTTTAGTTTCCTTAATATATATAGATTTCCCTTCTCTGACAACTTTCATGAGGTTTCTAATGGGTGTGTATATTTTCTCAAGGGGAGGCTTGCTCTTGAAAGCTTCTATCAATTCTTAAGTTGCCTCAATTTGTCGCATTTTCTATGTGTTATGATTCATACTTGAAGCATTGGAATTTTTCCTGTTCTTAGTGACCCCTATAGGCACAGTATTCTTAGGAACTTCACTCATGGATATGTAAGTCTGCACATTTTAATCAAATTTTTCGTTCACATATTTCTCAGTAAAGTAATACATTTGCTGATTCAAATATTTCACTTGACGCTCTAACTCTTCGATCCTTAAAGTTTTCTGAATATTCTCTTCTTAAAGATGGGAAATTTAAGCTTTACTTTCTTGTTAGAAAGCATTGTACTCAACTTATAAGTTGAATTTTATTATTGCATTCTCGTCTATTTCTTTCTGCATGTATAATATTTTTAGTTGAAGCTACTCATTCTATATTGCAGTTGGAGTTTTAGTAATAAGCATGAATTTATAATATTTATAAGCAATTTAGAGATATTTAAATTTTGAAATTAAAATTCCTTTATATTCTATTATTTTATCTTTTTCCATTCGAAGTCATCATAGATAAAAATATACAATTATTTCATAAAATTCTTGAAAGGATGTAAAAAAAAAAAATCAAAATATTTTATCTACGAGGAGGATTTAATCTTGGACATGGAAAGAATTTCAAGATGCCTTATTACTAAATATCAAATTTAAAAATCAATAAAATTTATTTATTTTATTATTTTTAATTCTGTTCCTCCTCGTATGGATCAATTTTCCTATATAACGAAATTATTAAACAATTAATAATAATAATAATAATTTGATCACATTGAGGTCTCTGGGGACCCCCGATCTATATTGCTTTTAGTGCAAATAAGGGACAAGCCCTTTCAATATGTTTTTAGGAAGAATAATTCAAACATTGATCATCTTCTCTGCTTCAACCCTTATCGGGGAAGCGTTTATCTCTCTCTGAATTCTTGGATGTCTTTTTCCATCATTTCTCTGTGTCTCGTCATGTCAGGAAGAGTAATGTTAAGTGCGTATGATTTAGCAAGTGTAACCATAATGTCTTAGTGAATCAGGAAAACTTCAATCTTTTCGTGATTTTTCATGGAGTACTTTTTGTGCCCCATCTCCATTAATCTTCTTTATAGTGGTTGAAGATACATTCTATCCGATTCTTCTAAGTCATCTACCATTCTTAGGAGTTTCATTGTGTTTGCTTCCAAGAACTGTAGTATTGCTTTAGGCAGAGCTATATAAATATATTATAGACTATCAACCCATTTATCTTGAATTTGTACAAAGAAAGTTTTAGTTAGTTGTAGTAATGATCGTCTATTAATTCAAAAATTCTTGGGCTGGTTTGAGAGTCTATTTAGATATGTTGTGTTGTTGCATCATATTTTATAATAGCTTTTCTGGTTTTTGTTGGACCTTTTGGCTTTGTTTTTTGTTGCTCATTTTGTTTTTTTTCCTCCTAGATTTAATTTTGGAATAGTTTTTATTGAATAGTATTGGTTTAAAGGATTTAGGCTATGGCTTCAATAGATATTTTAAGTTCTTCTTAATCTTTTTGGAGGGTACGAGTGTTAAGTTCAATTTCTTGCTTAATTATTGTGTTAGCATTATCCTGACTTTTCCCTAGCATTCTAGTCACTTTATTGGCTATGATTTTCGTGGATTGCTTTTGCTCCTCTATTAATTGTTTTGCTGTTTAGTTCAAACTTTAGTAAGATTAGATCATTTAATCTAGGAGTTCAATCCCTGACTTCTTTTATTAATTAGAGTTTTATTATTAATAACTTTAAAGTTATTATTATTAATTAATTTAATTACCGATCTTATTGTTGGGAATTATTTCTGTTTAGGGGCTTACCTATTTCTGATCAGTATATATACCGATCTATTGCGTCATCGAGTGCGTCGAGGTTTTTGAGGGTGAGTATTTTTCTTATTATATAGTAGTTTGTAATTAAGGTAAAGATTTTTAAAGTTACTATATAGTAGTAAGAAGAAGTTTGGTTGTGATTTGTAAAAGAAGCACCTACTCTGGGGTTCTCTCTGGCCTCTTGATAGAGCCAAGTGTCGTAAAGATTAATTCGTCGTTATCTGTTGTAGATATGTGTTCCTCGATTCTTTTTTGAAAAACTTTAAAGCTTACTAATTGTAGCCAAGTTTTTCTGATATATGAGGCTTCCATTTTATTAAGAAGCAATTTGTACCTTAATCATTAAGCTTTTTAAGTGTAAGGGATACCTAGTTAATTTTTGGTAAGCAATCTCTTTAGAAGGCGAATGCTTGAGAGAGAAGTATTGAAAGCTTCTCAAATTATTTGAAAGTATTTTGGAGAGAGATTTGAGACGGTTCCATAGAAGGGTTTCGTATGTGAAACTTTTAACTTTCTAGTTAATAATAAACAAATAATAACAATTCTAAATTTCTTACTCATTGACTTCATTATATGCCTTTTGGTCTAAATGTTGAATTCCTTACCTTCGCAGCCATCATTTCCTTAATTTTATGAAAATCTTATAGTCGCAACATATCTGTCATACCTTGGAAATATCTTCACCAAACTTTCTTTCAACTTTTCGTATCTGTCCTTTTATTAATTATCAATTTATATGTTGATATATCTATAATGTATTCTTGGTATATTTAAATCACTAAGTTCTAAAATTACATAATATATTTTTATAATATATATATTAAATAATCCTTTCCAGCTTTGTGTCTATCTTCCTCATTATGCAGTAGTCTCGTGGCAATTGACAACACATGTTGAGTTTTTTCATAATTTATCTTTAAATCCACAAATTTAAGTTCCTTGTCTTCCTTCTATTCTATCAATCTACTGACTTGATGCGTATTTATTAATAATAGGAAATTCTCAAAATAATTTTATAAAAAATTATATAAATTCTTACTTTAAATATTTCTCAAATAAATTAACTGGAATGTATAAAAACTTAAATTGCATGAGAGTTTCCATATTTTAAGTGAGATGAGAAGTTTAATTTCTTATTTAATCAAGTAAATTTCTTATTTACAGTTCAATCTATAATGTTTCATGATGATAAAACAATCAAAATGTATTATTGTTTTAAGTTTACTTACTTGATCAAAATTTAAATTTTTTATTATTTAATAAGATATGATTAAAGTATGCGTTATATTTATAAAACATCTACAATTTCAAATATTATATTTTAATAAGTTATAAATTTATGAGATCTGTCTAAAATAGTATCATATAAATATTGATATAATTTTTTAATAATAATTTATAAATTAATTATGGAAGTATAACAAATTTAGGAATAAGATTAACAGCTAAAGGATTATATAAAGGATGCACTAGTCTCAACTATATCATAATGCAATGACTAGTCAATCGAAACCCTTGAGAATCAAATAATTACTATTTAAAAACTGATTTATTTATATACAATAATTATTATAATAAATTTTAAAATTAAAAAAATCAAAGACAGTTACTTGAAGTACTTAATTAAACACAGACAAGTAAGATTTGATAATATACTTCAATTTTATATATTTTACCATAAAAAACAAGTTTTTTTTCCATAATCTCATTTTTTTCAATCAATCTTTTACATTAATGTCTACAAATATATGTTAACACATTTTCTCATAATTAATTCACATAAACTATCTATATATATATTTATATAAATTCCCTCATTAATTCACTCATTTATAGTGTTCAATGACATGTATATAAAAGAAGAAGAAATCCAATAATTAGTGGATAAATTCAAATAACGCCTCAATCATATAAACAAAAGATTCTATGGGGCAGAGAACAGACTTGTGGAGCTGAATGAACGGGTTGAGATTATACTTGACTCTTAGATTTAACAAGACGATAATGGCGATGAGTAGCAGTGAATAAATTGCTGTGAATAATGATTATGTGAGGTTTTATTACATGGAAATTGATAATAATCATAGAATTATAAAGAAATTACAAGGCATAATAAGGGATTAATGGGAAAAAATATATAAATTATTTATCAGTATTTCTTTAATTACAATCAAATGCTACACTTGTTAGGAAACAATATAAAATACTAACAAAAATTATTATAAGACTTTATCATAAATATTATATATTTCTAATTCCTTCATATTATATTAGCTATCTTTCAAATCTTATATTATATAATCACAATTTTAAAGATAATTTTATTTTTTGTATTTTATTTTTTCCTCCATTTAATCATTTTTTGATTTATTTACTATCAAATTCCAATCATTAGAATTATTAATAAATTATTCATTTTAAATAAATAACATAATTTCCTAATGAAATTTATACTGATCTGATTCTAAAAATAGCTATCATGGTTTGATTTCTTTCTTGCAGAGTGGACACTCTAGTTTCCTCTTAAGCCAGTCTTTTAAGCATTCAGAGTGGAAGTAATGCCTCTCGTCACATTTTAACTCTGCGATTTCATCAGTATCAACGTAGTCACCAAGG
>ARYC01007127.1:0-31157 GCA_000711775.1 Oxytricha trifallax
CATTAATTTCTAGCTTATTTCTCTTAGCATTTCTACTCGCCATTTAATTCAGTTATAGACGTGGAAAGGATTTGAATTTGAAAGGTACCGTGGATTCTGACATTTTTTAAAAAAAAGACTATTAGCATGGGCTCTAAATCCAAAGTACCCGATATTTATCATAGCTCTTCAACCACCAGTTTCCTTCCCATTAGCCCTGCTCGTTTAATGAGTTATAGTGAATAATACTCTTTAATTGAAGTGATCACGAGGTGAATCATTAATAAATCCGGGTGATATGGATGTAAGAGTATCCCATACAGCGAAATTGCAATACTCCAGTCAAGATAATAATATACCAGTTATTTTATGTTATAAAGCATTTAAAATAGAGCGGTAACCTTTTAAGGAAAAGGGCATTGCTTAGACAAGCCAATAATAATTAGCATTTCAGCAACCAAAAAAAGATGAGATAGGAGAGGCTAAAACTCATGGAAATATCTTTTAAAAAGAACCTTATATTCTAACAAATCTTTTTTAGATTAGGATTTAAAGGAAAGCAAGCATTGGAGATCGCGAATATCTTCCCTTAATTAAGTTATATTAAACTATTCTTCATTAAGCATTGCTTCTTATAAAAGGAAACGCATATATATTTTTAAATACTAAGAATATGTTAAAAATCCTTAATAGAAAGTTTAATCTAAAGTTTAGGTCAGTGCAAAGACGTTTAAAGTATTAAATGAAAATAATCAAATAGAGACTATTGAAATAAATTTACATTCTATATGCTTTCACATTTGATAGGCGGTCTAAGTTAATAATTTATATCAAGCTAATTAACGGTAGACACATACATAACAATTTTATGTTTATCTATGGATTCGGATAAGAAAATTGCTTCTGTAAATTCAATATGAATTTAAATAAGCTAAGACAAGCATATTCTATATTCGAGAGTATATATAAAATTGAAAAGATTTTTAAATCAATGAGACTTATCAAAGATAAGTCTCTTTCAAAAAGCGATAAATGAATATAGAAAATGCATATTCCATCTTTGAATATATTCAATTGATATGAGTTAAGTGATCATTCTGTTCACAGTCAATAGTGATTTAATTTTAAACGGGCTTTTTCAAAATCCAAATATAAATTATTTAATTTCTAAGGGTTGAGAGAGAGGACAAATTTAGCTCGAAGGATCATTCAAGAGGAATAATTAGATTTGGTCTTACTATGTGATGTTTGAATTAAGCAAAGGGTATTCTAGGTAACATATATTTTTCAAAAAATGTCCACTAACAAGAAATGCCAATGCACTAATCAGTGAAGCATTTAGAAAGTGTTAATAATAAAGGTGAGCAAGGTTATAATATGAGAGAAAAAATATTCTTCGAAAACCACATTGGATTTACAAGTTAGATTAAAGTTATAAAGTGACTACAAATGATTCAAAAATTATTTCTCATTTCCTTAATTACTGCTTTTGATACTTTCAATCGATACGTATCAAAAGCCAAAACAATATCCTAATTGTCCCATTTTTTCTACAATTTTGAATTAAAAAATTGAGATCAATGCCTTCTTTCTCGTAAATGCTAAGATTTGTAACACCGAGCCTGATCACTCTTTTCCTTGAGTCTTGGCAACTACTCTTCTAAATAGTGATTGCTATCCGCCTTGCTGTTGCTGAGTTCCTCTTACTACTAATAATCCTTTAGTTTATGTTTAACACATGCTTTTAATAGTCCTCTATTTTGCAATTATTTAAATATAAAATTTCACAATCATAAATATTTTTTTAGTGCTTATACCTCTAGTTAACAATAGTTAATTATATAGTTTTGTACAAAATAACCCCCAAAAAGCTAGTTAAAACATATAAGCATATTTTTTACAAAAGGTTAATGTAAGGACTAAGATAATTGAAGGATCCTCCAGTTATTGCTGTTTCTGATATCCTGCAGAGGCCTATTTATATTACTCTAACTATTGGTAAATACTATTATTTTAAAAATGCTAAATTTAAAGTATAATATCTTGGTGTGGACCAGTAATTTAAATAAAAAGACCTTCCATTTTTTCAGATATATATTTGTAAGTGCAGCCTTAACATTTTAAGAAGAAATTACATCCATTTTAAGAACTATGTCTTAATGAATTTGTCATTAAATTTTAATGGTTCTTGAGGTAAAATTTGGATTTGCAAGTGGGTGCCGAGAACAATTAAATTTGCTTATTTTACAATGACAACTACAAGTAAAAATTTGTGTTACATTTTTATTTACAAAATCTACCTAAAAAAGCTATTCTAAAAACTTTAGTATTTGTTAACTAAATTTCTCTGTTAAAATTCAATAAATTAACTTAATTATTAGAATTATCAAATTGGGCAATTGAAATTGAAATATTAAATAATTTAAACCAGTAATAAAATGAGGATATTTAGATATAAACCCCAATACATATATGCGTGATAAATCTATAAGTTGGTATAGTGATGATTTAATATCGATAAATAGCGAAATTCCAAACTTCACAATTTAACTTATTATGAGAGAGCCAATTCAAGAGTCTTAGAAAGAGAGTCTTTAAGAATGCTGCTAATTGCATTTTGAGTGTTCTAGTGATCATATATTGTTGAAAGTGTTCCTTATTCTATACTTAGTCCATATGTCCATAAAATCCAGTAGCTTTCCCAACTACTTTTTGAAAAAATTCAACTTTAGTATAAACTCCCCCTCTTATAGGGTCTAAAATCCAGTCTGAAGTCTAGAATCCAAAGCCAGTCTGGACACCCTTCAACCATGACCTCGATTTTCGAAAACGAGTGCCTTTGCTTTCCATTCTACTTTCACTGCACATTTCTACTGGTTATATGTACGTTATGAACAGTATAGGGTTGAATTCGCCATTAGGCCCTCGGATTTTTCGATTTTTCCAAAAAGCCAATTTTCAATGAGGCCAGACTCGAAAAGCACTCAAATGACCCATGGCGGGTCCGCCATTTCTTGCAAGCCTACTTTTTTCACCTTTATATGTTGGTATTAACATAAGCAATGTATCTGAACTGGTTGCAGGCTGTAGCTCTTTAAATCCACTGGATAAGTGAAGAAGAGAGGTTTTTCTTATAGTAAATTTGAAGAATCCAGAGGTATTTTATAATAATCCACCTATTAAATTTAAAAATCCAGTACTATAATAAAAACTTAAAAATACCATGAATCCAGCCCAAGAGCGGGATCAGCTTGCTGAGTCTTTTCCCCTATAGATTGAAGAATGAAGCCCTGGTAAGCTTTTTTCCTTTACTAAGCACCTATATTAGAGTTAAGGAATGATAATTCAAATGAATGGTTAGCTCAACTTCTTGAGCAAGGTGATCGGATTTTTGAAAATCTTGAAGCCAAGGCTAATATTGATGAGGGCGGCAAAGTGAAGGGCATTAAAGCTGAGTACAAGGGAGCCAAGATAGCGTCAAAATCAATAGAGCAAAGGAATTCCTACATTTAAACAACTATGATTTGAGTCTCCTGTTGTAGCAGGAGGATTTCAAAGGCTATTAAAAGACATGGGATTTTAAGAACGTTGTGAGAAAGTTTATAAACAATAACAAAAGCAAGAAAGCCAAGAACAGCAGTGATACCAAGTCACTGGTCTCTGAAAATCTTAACCACTCCCTCTCAAACGAGGAAATGAAGGTGAGTGAGTTCCAGACTACTGTGAGCTTCGCAAGTGAATCAATGCAAGCTCCAAGACCCTTACCTTAGCTGGTTATTAACAATGGCTCAATCATTGGTCATGAGATGTTGGTCAAGCACTTTGAAAGTTTCAAATAATCAAATTATTAATAAAAGGAACAGATCCTTCAAGAAATAATGGCTCGCAACACCCAATCACTCTTTTCGTTCCTTTAACACTTTGAGATGGCAAATGAACCCTAAGTGAACCAAGGGCTCTTCTATTTAATTACAGAGCTGATCTCAAGTAACTAAAAGCTAGACTAAGACTCCAAGGCTCGTATCTTCTTGGCTGCCCTCAGTTACTATACAGGGGAAGGAAAATATCAGCCAGAAGAGAACTTAATATAAGAAGCAATTCTCTTACTTATAAGGTAACCCAATGCTAGACAAGCTATAGGCTTAGCCAACTTGGTCTATATTACTGAGGCAACATGTCTAAGTAAGCAGCTTGCTATAGTCTAGAAGCTAAACGACTCTAATCCAGGCATCATTCAGCTTTTGGCTTAAACTTGGCACTACTTTTCAATTGACCCTTAGGTCATTAAAAAAAAAAAAAAAAAAAAAAGAAAAAAAAAAAAAAAAAAGAAAAAATAGAAAAAAAAATAATAAAAAGTAAAAATGGAAAAAAAAAAAAAAAAAAAAAAAAAAAGAAAGGGAAAAAAAAAAAGGAAAAAAATAAAAAAAAAATCAAAAAATGTAATACCATTTTCTTTATAATGAACGTGCCTTTTATTATCTTGCTTAAGCAAGACTGTGGATTGAACCTTATAAGAGACATTCCTGTAGAGTATACAGAGTACTTTGTAAGAATATGTGCCTTATGCTCTGCCCCTAACTTAGAGTCTTTAAAAGACTACATATCTTCAACAAGGGCAACTTTCTTATAAAAGCAAGAATTCATCGACAAAGTCTCAATGGTGCATTTTATGAAAGGCCTTGCATAAAGACTGCAAAGCAGAGATCAATAATGGGTAGGGAAGATTGAACAAATCAGGAAAGTATAGTAGTTGATTGTGAATGCGCAAGTCGAGAAAAAAAAAAATGTATATTTAAGCATTCACACTATTGACAACTGTCTAAACTGTGACGTCTCTGACCTTGATAGAATAATGCAATTGCAAAGGACTATGGAACCCTTCTCTGAAAAGGCTGTTAATGACCTTCTTTAGATATTCAAGAATGAGAACTTATAAAACCAAGTAGCATCCAGATTCAATAGCAGGTCTCCAAAGGAACTCTTAAGAGTAAGTGCCGAATTAGAAACTTGGAGTAAAATTTAGGCTTCAAATTCTACTGCTCTCAGTTCTTATGTTTAAACTATATCTGTGACAACCTTAACAGCAATCACTTCATTCATTCTGGTATTGGCAATGGGAAGACCCTAATATGCATTGCTTTAGCAATCCTTATTGCTCTTAAAACTTAAAGATCAGTCTTTATACTCGCAAGAATGAGCACTTAGTGCAAAGAGACTTCAAACGATACTAGAGAGTCATTAAAGCAATGTAGCTTAATTGCAATCTAAACTTCTTTGCCAAAGATACTGGCATCTATTTCTATACTTAGCCCTAATTAAAGAAGATGCAAAAGAACAGCAAGGCTGTGAGTGTATGGTAGCAAAGCTACGTATTAGTGGACGAGTACGACTGGATTATGTATGATGGCTCTGTTGATAACTATAATCAACTCTCTTGAGTACTTTCGGCAAGCTCATAAAGTGATAGGATTTTCTGGAAGCAATCTCTCTTTTACTGAAGAGGACTGTTTAAAGCTAGCTTTTCAAGCTACACCTGTAGCATTTCCCACTCTTGATAAACTCTAGGGAAATAAAAAGACTCAATACCCGGATGTGTTTGTGAGCACTAATTAGAGTGAATACTTGGCTAAGATCAAAGAAATTATAATAGAGCAGCTAAGCCACTCCCCAGTTCTAATAGTGGCTTCAACTAACTATAATGCAATAGAGATAGGCCTTTTGAGATCGGGCTACGACTTCACAAGTTTAAGCAGAGGGCAAGCCGCCAATATCGAATCCATGATTGAAGGCATATACTTAATGAAGAATGCGAAAAAGGAATATGGAATATACTTGCTGAATGAAGCTCATGGAAGAGGGACTGACATTCAGACGAATGGTGAAATCAACTAGAACGGAGGTTCTTACCTCATCATCGCAGATGTCTTCTCTAAAAGGTTTGAAGAGCAGATATAGGAAGAATTGGAAGACTTAATACTAAGGGCAGATGGCAAAGAGTTTAGTATAGACTCAACTCCAAAGATAGTGCTGAGTAGCTTCTTTACGTAGAGTAGAATGAGATCGACCTTATATTAGACAAAAAGTTCAATGTAGTATAATTTAATTTGTAAGACAAATAAGAAGCTATTGATAAGGATATTATTCATCAAGCAAAGGAGCCCGAAGTTCCTTCTGAATAGATTATAGCCATCGATCATTAAGTTGCAGTTGTAAAGGCTATAGTGGAGAAGATAGTCGAAAAAGTAGAAAGTTCTTTCATTGGAGCCAAAAAGGATATCGAGGAAGCAAAGAAGGCCTCTGAAGAGGAAATGAAAACTGAAGCTGTGGCTGAAGAGCCAGACACTCAAAGTAAACTAGGGTTCTATTAACCTTCTATCATAGAATTCATTGTAGAGAAGATGAGCCAGAACCCTGTGTTCTAAGACAAGCCTATTAGTGAAGTTGAGAAGATCTTCAAAAACGGCGTGAGGCGCCAATATGAGGAGATCACTTAAGAGCCAGGCAGAGAAAGATCGAAGAGCAAGGAAGAAAGAAATAGACTAATAAGAGAAGTAGGAAGGCTTATGAGAAGGCAGAGCAGATTAAGGACTTAATTGAAAACTGAGTTATACTTGTAAGGAGGAGTTGCAGAGACAAATCTTTTAGTGAAACTTACAAGGAGCATGAAGAAGTCGAAGAAAGTATGGAAACCTGGTTGAAGAAGGCTTCAAATTAAAAGAGAAACTTGAAAAGTGATATAGATCATAGGAACCCCTAAAGAGAGGGTTAAAAAGAAGATGATTTTAAAGCTTAATTTCTAAAAGAATTCACCATATTCTAACTCTTTCTATTAGTAGTGTTCAGAGAATTGATGATAATAGAGACCAGCAGAAGTCAAAGGCTGAAGTTCTGCACCTGGCCTTCCAGATTCTGAGAGCCGAAGTCTTGCATAACTTGCTCATTTATTTTACGTAAGTCAAGTACTTCACTTTCCAAGTTATCATGCTCTTGCTTCAGCCTATTAGTTTCTTATAGAATGAGCTGCCTGTCTGACTTCAAGGCTGTCTCATAATCTTTCACCTCTTCAATTTCATCTCTTGTTCTCTTTCTTTTAGATGAGTCCTTCATTAGATTCACAGCTTTGCCTCTCTCGGCTACAAAGGAAATGTAAATAGAGTAAACTTACTCCTGAAGCTGAGGCATCTAGAGAGGGCATCAACAAATTCAGGTCTCATTTCAATGACTAGGTCTCTGCTTTGCTCAAGCTTCTCTTTCCGTAAGCATTGCATCGTGAATCATGTTGGTGACTCCGTCGGTGTCTAAGGTATAGAGCAAATCACAGATCCATTGCCTGTCTAAGTGGACCCAGTCTCGCTCATCAGGGAGAAAGTTGAGTAGTCTGGAAATGTCTCTCGCATAATCGAGGAAGTCCTGGACTGTAAGTCCCTCTATGTGAGGCACTGCGGACACTTTGATGTCTTCTCTTCTGATGTACTATGAAGACGGTTACAATTAAGGAGAGATGCTTACCTCCTTCTTTGCTCTTATGATGGACTTGAAGAAGTAAATGTTGGTTGAATCAGCTTGGGTAAGAAGGCCCGACAATCCTGGGTGAGAAAGTTGTAGAGCTCTTTCTTGCTTTTGCACTTCTAAGCTAGTTCTTAAACATCGATGCCAGTAAGTTACGCTTGGTTCATTAAATTCTAATAGGAGGGTGCCATCAGCCGTTTTAAATAGCCAAATATTGACTCATGAAGACAGCACTGTTACTATAATGAGATAGTCATTTTCACTATTATGAAATGCCTTCAGCATGATCCGATTTCCGCATGCGGATTTCCTACCAGCACCAAAGTAATCCATTATTAGGAAATTAAGCACTGAACTTATGGAATCAAGTTCTAAAAAGAGATAGTCTAAGCTGGTTGAATTTTCCAATAAGAGGAAGAAGATAAAAGCTCTAGTAGTTCAGATAGTGAGCGAAGCTCAAGTAGTGAAACAGATGATGAAAGCAATACTGCAGATTACATAACAACCAATATGTTATACTAAAGGAACATTACAGTTGCTGATGTTGAGATAGAGACTGTAAGCAAAAGAGAGATGCTTAACTACTAATATGATCAGGAAGATTCATTAGAATCTTTGAATTTCAAAGGCTTTATTATTGATCCGAAGGAAACCTATAGAGTAAGTAAACTAGGAGGATTTAAGGAATCATTACTAGATGGCCACTAAATATAGACTCTTGGCCAGATCACACTTGAGATCTACACTGACTATACCTAATCAGAATTAGAACCTTAAGGTATGCTCGAAAGAGCCCCTTTAATAGATATGAAAAAATTAGAATAGAAAGTAATAGAGAACCATAAAATGAAAGACTCACTTCCAGTCTTTGGACAGCATACTTAGCTTTAAGCTATAGTGCCTCGAAGATAACTCAAGATCATGAGGAAAGAAAAGGAGCAGCAGCAAAAAGAGATAAAACTGGCTCAGGAATCTCAAAGACTAAGGATGTCTGAAAAGCTAAACTGCTAGCAGATTATGAAGAGGCTTGGCATTTCATACTATAAGTTAAGAAGGTACCTTAACAATCCCTTAAAAAAAGCAAACTTTTGGAATCTTAAGTAAGTTAATAGAGGCAAGTATAAGAAGCTGCACAGAAGAGCTCGCACTCATATAGTGAACATGCTTACTTATGACTAAGTGCCTATCTAAATATCAGATATACAGAAAAGCTTAGTGTAAAAGATCCAGCTCACTGTTCAAAGTAGATGATTCGAAGGTTCCTTAAAAATGAACTAATGATGACATATAAATAAGTTAAGTAGATAACGAA
The DNA here is from genome assembly GCA_000711775.1 of Oxytricha trifallax. Taxonomy (NCBI): domain Eukaryota; phylum Ciliophora; class Spirotrichea; order Sporadotrichida; family Oxytrichidae; genus Oxytricha; species Oxytricha trifallax. The sequence continues at coordinate 8,801 of ARYC01007127.1, forward strand.
CCTTCATAACAATAACAGCAGTAAGCTTCAACGCTAGTATGCAGCCTAACAATTCATACTCTTTCTAAGTGAAGGCAAGAGAATTATTAACATTGATGAATCAGTACTGCACTAGACTGATGAGAGAAGAAGAGGCTGGACAGCTCCATATGTTAAGAATAGAGTTACAAAATCTTAGAGGCTTAGTCAAATGAACTTGATTATTGGAGTGTCAAGTACTGGAGAGTTGTTCTACACTGTGAATAGGGGAAGAACTAATCAACACATTTATGTACTTCTTGTGCAAGCTAGCACTTACATTAGATGATATAGATTTGGAGTGGAGAAAGAATACAGTTATCATGATTGATAACGCTCCCTATCACAGATCGTAAGAAGTAATGGCAAAGTATGACAATCTCAAATACGCTTAGTTGGCCTTATTCGGCTAGCTCCAGCAGAGCTTATGTACTCTTCGATTAAGAACAGAGACTTGAATCCTTTAAATACTAGAGCCTAATCAAAGTAAGTTATGATAAGTTAACCCTTATAGAGGTTATTGGGCCGCCTTTATGAAAGAGCTTGGAATGAATATAAGTAGGATTAACCAAAATCTTGTTAGGAGATGCTACTATCATGTCTTAACTGCTGCTTTGGAATCTATCTCACTTAAAGACTTGTGAGGATCAAAGTAAATTTATACTTAAGTATTAGAGAAGATATTTCAAAGTAAAAAAATTAAAGAAAATTAAAAATAACTTTAAGCTTTTTATAATAGAAACTTTATTTTTAATTTTATAGCATATATTTCTTAACAATTTTGAATTCATTACAGTTAAAGTTTCTAAAGTTTTCTTATTCATTCAAGATATTTAAATAATAATCAAAATTTCCTATATATTTAACTAAATAACAAAATATTTCAATAAAATATCATATTCTTAAAAGTGTATCATTTCAAATAATTATTGATAAATTTCTTCAATTCAAGTTAAATTTATTTATTTTTAAGTATTATTTGCATATAAAAATTTTAAATATATTACCTAACTTATAAGAAAATTCAAATTAATTTATATTTATATTTATATTTAAATAAATACTTTAAATTATCATTAATAGCTATATGACTTTCTTATACTTAAATTAATGAAGGAAAGTAATTGAAAATTAAAAAATAAATAAAAAAATTATCTTAAATAACTTTATAATTAAATTGAGTATCAATAAAATCATGATCTAATATTGCTGAATGATAAATGTAAAAGTATTTATCAAATAATAAGCTTGGATTCAAATTTTTCCGAATATTCAAAGTTATATAAAGTTTACAAACAAATAACTTATACATTATTATAAAATATAAAATGATTTTATTGATAAGATATAAGTGGAAATATCTTAAAATTTAAATTTTAAATTTAAATTAATTTAATATAATTTAAAAAGGAATGATTGATATTCCTTGTAATTGCCCTAATAGTTCAAAAAGTGAACTTTAAATTTACCCCAATGCTTTGAAATTAGTTTCAAAGAAACTAATAATAATTAAAAATAAGCCCTAAAGAGATAGGCAAAAGTGTGATGACTTACTATTTGGAATAGTAAGTCAATTTTAAATAAATAAAAAATAAAAAATAAAATAAAAATCATTAAATTAATTTTTAAAATAATAGCCCAAACCAAATCACTAACCTTAGCCTCAAGTTTAAAGTTGGAATGCAACTTTTAAAGTAAATGAATAATTCAAGGAATTATTTAAAATAAAATTACCTAAATTCATAAATAGTAACCAGTGTCTTTGTATCGTAGTTATATTCCCCTAAGAACTTGGTTGTGCCGAACCGAGGCATGTGGTACATTGGCAACTCAGAGTTTGCTATCCCAGCTTCAGTAAGGCTGGCTTTAACCCCCAGACCTTTGCGATAATGTAACGCGTAGACTAATCGTACCCCCCTCGAGGGAACACGTTGCTTTATGCAGCTCGCCTGGCCAGCGGGTAGTGTTCTACTAGGGACCAAGCATCTTTGGATCCAGTTTTTTCGTTTAGTTCTTTATTAATTTTTTTAATCTTATATAGGTATAATTAGTCATGAATTTGAAATCAAAATGTCTCAAATCAAGTTTGGAATTGTAAATGCAACACATAAATTGGAAATTTCTACAACTAATTCTAATTCCAATTCAAGAATAAATTTGTCAAATCAAAAAATATATGTTTGCTCAATCTTAAATTTATCTATACATTTCTAAATTGATTTGACTTCGAGATGTGATAAAATAAGATTCAATTTAAAATATCAAAAATAGAAATAAAAATATAAATAAAAAAAATAAAATTTTTCACTAGACTCCGACAAAATTTAAAGGTAAGTATTTATAAATTCTTAAAATAAAGATAAGTTTAAATTGTATTTTTATATTTTTAATTTTATAATTTAACTAATTTTATATAATTGAAGTTAATGGATTTATAAAATGACGCTATAACAAATTACACTATTGTATTATTTTATAAATAAAATATTAGTAATTTTAAAAATTAATCAAAATATAAATAATAGCAATGAGAATAAATTGATTTATAAGATCTAAATATTTTAAACTTACATCAAATTTGATGAATTATCATAAATATATCATATAATTACTATAAACAATTTTTTTAAATGATAAATTTATATTTTTAATTTTATATTTTAATTTAATTTAGGCAATCCAAGTTAAATTGTTTTATTTATAAATAAGATATTTTTGAATGAATTATTTGTTATAAATTTTTATAGATAAATTTTATAAAATAGCTAATTTTTATTAAATAAGCAGCTCTAATACCTATAAAATGCTTGTCTTAATTTCATTTAAGAATTTAAATAATCTAAATTAATAATCTTAAATTTATATGTATAGGTTTATAAGTATACACATTCTACATAAAAAATTTATAGTAAAAAATTTTATTATAATTAGGAATTTATTTTTAAAAAGTATAAATTATTTATTTCTCTATAATTTACTTATATTTGAGATTGATTCTTCAATTTTTAGAATTGCAATAGGAAATTTAGTCGGGATATTTGAATTGGATCTGTTTCAAATCTCAAATATTTAGAATTGAGTAGTTCACATTTGAGATTGAAAGTAGATTATCATGTGATCAATTTGTGAATATCATGAGATGCAATCTGAAATTTCCGCGATCAATTTGTTTCCAATTGTTAAATATGTTAAGATTGATTTCATAATTTCATCAAATTGCTAATAAATTAATAAATAAAAATAAAAAAAGGCATTTTATATAAAAATTGATATTAGAATGATAAAAAATGAGGATTTAGGTTAAACTTAAAGATTATTTTATTTTATTAAGTTTAAATGCAAATTTTTATCTATAATTATCAATAAATTAAAAATTTTATTTTATAAATAAAAAAATATGAATAAAAATTATTTGATAGTAAAATATAGAAATTTGAAAAATATAAATTATTTTTTTGCCATTAAGTATACTTGAATTGATTTTTTTAATTATTTATATATAAATGTATCATGTTTTAAATACATTGAGATTGATTTGTAAAGTGTATTGATAGTGGATTGTTAAATTTATGTGTTTAAATCGATTAAATTTTAGCTGAATTAAAATAAGCTTAACAATAAATGCTTATAGCCCTTCAAAACCCCAAAACCCCTGCTCGATTAAACTTGGGATTTTATTGCACTGGTTGGAAATAATGACCGCAGGCAAGAGAGACATGAAATCTATGCTTTTGCAGGAATTAAGAGCTAAAGCAAGTGTACATGAACGAGACTATGGTCCTTTGAATTCCACCATAGTAGTTAAGTTTTAAAATTTAATAGTATAAATAATTTAATTAAAATTTGAATTAAGGAAAAGAGGGAGTTCAAAACGAGTGCCCCATGAACCTTGCAAATGACGCAACTCAGCTCACAGATGTCAAAAGTAGGGTAAGGACCACATATTCTACATCTACGCACTGTGCTCTATCCAATGGTAAAGTATGGGACCGAAATAAAATTCGAACTTTTTTCCCATATTACTGATCATTGGAAACTGCACTTTGAAGGCCCTATAATAAGTTAAATTGTGAAGTTTGGAATTTCGCTATTTATCGATATTAAATCATCACTATACCAACTTATAAAACTATCACGCATATATGTATTGGGGTTTTGGGGTTTATATATAAATATATAAATATAAAATTCACCATTACATTTCATATTGATTTCAATTAATCTTGAATCTATTATCTTTGATTGCCATTTTAACTTCAGATATTTTTTTTTTAAAGCATAATATTTGTGTGTAAATAGAGTTGATTAATTTAAACTAAGAAAACTAATATTATTTTAAAGTTATTTTGTTTGATTACTTTAGTTTAAATGCTTATGAATATAACATATTTTTAAATATACATATAAAGTTTTAAAAACTTTAATTATAAATAAAAAGTATCCTTGTTGCTTTATTTTAAAATATAAATCTTAAAAGTTAATTTTTAATTTTATAATTTATTTTTAAGAACTAACTTTAGTTCCAATAATACGTTAGCCTAATTCCATAATTAAAGAACACATTGATCAGTTATAAACCATATCATCAGTGGGGTAAATTTTCTACATTAGCTTAGAAACAGAACTTAAGCAACAAAAGCGAATGAATATAAGAATATGGTAAAAAGATTTGTACTTACAGATGATATATACTCGATTATAGGAATTAAAAAATAATTGGAAGACTTGAATTTATATTGAAAATTAATTAAACAAGTAAATTTCTCAAACAAATACTCAAAAGTCTTTTCAGTCTACATTAATCTTTTCTTACCACATAACATTATATTCAGCTCCAACAGACCAATTTTGTTAGAGTTTATGCAATACTTTTTTATTTGCTGATTCTTTTTTTAAGTCTTCTGAACTCACTGTCTACTCAAAACCCCAAAACCCCTTAGTGAGGTTTATAAGTGCTTTGATTTGTAGGGTATAGTTGGGGTCTTATTGGGGTTAGTAGAGAAATTAGGCCAATTTGTAATATGAGAAATAGAAATTAGCGAAATTTAGGGTCTATAAATGATGAGTAATATTTAGATTTACTGCTTAAGCTTAGGTATGGTACAAGTATTAATATAGACTAAGTCAAACCAGTGTTGAATTATACAGCCATAGCAAGACTCCTACACAAGAGTGCCCCAACCGTTAGGTATTATTGCTTTGTTAGCTGTTTAACATTATAACTCAGGCTCTTGAAAACATCCTGCAAGAAAATAAAAGTTCTCACAGGTCCATATTGACTATCTCTGTGACTTTAAGACATTAAAGTATTGGGCTCACTTTCCTCTTGACTAACGAGCTGTCATGTTTCATCGCAAGTTTCCAGACATGCGTATCTCTCTTTAGACTATAGCCAATATTTATAGACGAAATGGTATTACTTTCAAGACTGTCAACAGAGTTAAGAGAGTGATTGATTTTACAGTGCCATTTTATAGCAATAATTTAAACTATATATATGATTAAATGCAGAGAGCTATTGATAATAACATCAAGTTCATACATGCAGATGAAGCTGTGTTTACGTTCAACACTTTTATCAATAAGCCATGGTACAAGAAGTATGATAACATAGAAGTTTATGACTAAAAAGTAAAGGTAGTCACTCATGCAATTTTAGCTGGTATAAGTGAAAATTCAGGCTTAGAGAGTTATGTGATTCACCCTCGCTCTATTAAGCGAGAGTAGTATATAGAGATCCTACATAAGCTCAGAGAGAAGTATAGCAACCAAGAGATCATCCTGTTTGTTGATAACCTATCAGTTCATAAGACTAAGGAGTCTAAGAAAGCTTATGAAGACCTAAACATAACTCCTATATACAACGTTCCTTACAGCCCTTAATTTAATGGAATAGAATTCTACTGGAGTTAAATAAAGACCCACTACAAGAAGCTTCTGCTGTATCATCTTATGCATGACTTGCCCATCGATACAGTAGACTTGATTAAAAGCAGCTGTAAGAGAGTGAGCGTAGATAAGACAACAATTTGTGCAAGAAAGGGAAGAATGAATGTTTATAAATAAGTTTTAGATTTAAACGAATGAATATATTCACATATTAAACTGGCCCATAAATGGGTTTAGCTTCTCTTTCTTCTCCTCTTCTATGGCTTGATTGGGCCATATTTCTTCTCTTTGTGCCAGCTCCTGCATCTATGTTCATTTCATCTAGCTTTTAAACATCTTTATAAAGTCTCTTGCTCACTTCATGAATTTTCTGTGACTTTCTCTCTCTATGAACCTTAGCATGCTCTTTCATAAGATATATACCAGTGCCAGATTTTCCTACAAAGTTATATGTCAAAGCTTACTTGAAAGATAAGGATGCTTCTTAAGTTCCTCTAGCCAAGCTGAGCTTATTAGAATCTTGCTTCTTCTAGTCTTCAGGAGAAATAGAATATCGTTTCTTATGTGCTTCTTCAATAATTTCTCTAAGATAATCCTCTTTTATTGTACCAAGAACACCAAAGAAGAAGTTCCTCTCTGGGAGTTTATTAGAGAGTTGTTTCTTGGTAGGAAGGTAAACTACCACTTCCTCATCTTACATGGCATCCTCATAAAGATTAGTGACTGAAATCTCAGGGTAGTTGGGAATTTCGATTAGTTAATCTCTTTATTTTTAAAAGCTTTCTTCTCCTCACAAAGTATTGCTTTCAAGAATGAAATTTTGGTACCTTCCATCGTAGGAAGGAATAAACCAACTGTATAATATGTTAATAATCATCAAGTTATCTTACCATGTAAAGTTAGGTATCGATAGAGATCTTCCTTACTTCTGAATCTTGATATCATTTCTTGAGCCTCGACTCTTTTCATTTGATCATTGAGTGATTCCATCTTTGTTCCTCTTCCTATTAATGAATTTCAAATTATAACTTATAGACTTCTGGATCCTATTGTTTAAAATCTTACTATTAAATATGGGCATCTTATAGGAGGTCAACCCTGCAAAGATACGTGGAGAAAGTTTGCAGAAGCTGTAACAAACTGCAGTGATGGAGCTCCATTTTTATCAATTTAGTTCCATTAAATTAGTACTAAATTTGTTTAAATTTAATTAGTACTGGTACTAAATTCGTTTAATTTTAATTGGTACCAATTTAATAGTACCAAAACTTAATTAGTACCTAGTTTTAAACTAATGAGGTTTTAATGGAAAAGTTCCAAAATGGTTCAAAACCTAATTGGTACCAGTACCAACCTGAATTTTTTCTAAGTTGGTACCAAAATTAAAAATATTAAGCATGAATTTAGAAAATTTATAGTTATAAACTTAGTATAAATATGATGTCTAACGCCTAAGAATCAACCATCGTTGTTGCAGTACCAACTCCTATACAAAGTTACTATAACTAGAGAGGTTATTAGAGCTTTATAATAGAAATTTAAATTTGAATTTAAACATGGCGGCTAACTTAAATCGCAAAGCAGTCTCTCTTGGCAGTGGATAATCTTAGCTAAACTTTGGATAAACTAAGAAGCCAGAGATCATATACATTGAAAAGGAGCCAGAGCTTAAAGCTCTTGAGTTTGAATCAGAGGTGTTTGTTCTAGAAATAAATATCAGGAAGCAGAGAGCAGAGATAAGTATTTAAACGCTAATCGAAGATGTTGAGGAGTTAAAAGAACATCTCCCACTAGAAAAGATTAAAGAATTCTAATGTGATGAATGCTAAAATTTCTTCTCAACTGATTCGAGCTTGAAGAGGCACATCAAAGAGATGCACTCTGGGAGAGCTAAGATATATTTTAAGCACGAAAAGGTCGATGGCAGGTATTAGTGCACGACTTGCATGAAGTCTTACACTCACTCAGCTAAAGTTAAAAGACACATGCAAAAACATCATTTAAGTGAGTTTTTAATGCAAGATAAAGAAACATAAAAACTTATACCAGCCAAGAGAAAGTCCAATACTGTAGAGTCTTAAAGAGAGCAGGAAGAGAGACTTAAGAAGCAGAAACGTTTTGAGTCAATGAACCAACCAGCTAATGAATTATATATAGCATGCTTGTAAGAGAGAGCTATGTATATACCTGCATTAAATGCAGTAGATCTCAGTTTTTGCATTGACAACTATTTACATATTGATGTGCCTAACAAGGCAAAACTCATAGTAGTTGATGAATATGCTTATAAAGTATATCCTTTCAAATATCTTATTAGGAACGAGCAGTATCAAAATGAGTTTGCCAATGAATACATAATACTAAGAGAGACTCATAAAAGGTAATGCAAGAACTTGCTTAAACTCGATGGAGTTATTCTTGGACATGGTTTTATTGCACTACGACTCAAGAAATTTGAAATGACTCTAAGAGATTATCTCTACCATAATAGATACCCAGATGACTTGAATGAGATACTCACGGAAATGACCAAGGGTGTGAAAGAGCTGCATGATCTAGGGTATGTTCATAGAGATTTGAAGCCAGAAAATGTAATGCTAAATCTCTGTCCTTTAGAAATAGTAGTCATTGATTTCAATAGAGCAATAAGGTAAGAAATAGTGACTTTAGCTAAAGTGCTATGCACACCTGGGTACTTCCCAATAAGAGAGAAGTGGACTAATGGCTCTGTTTAGTGAGATGTCTGGGCGGTAGCAGCAATTATTTTAGAGTGCGATATGGAAAGTATGTCGTACTTCGGAACAAAGCAAGAAAAGTAATCAATAAGCATGGCTGTTAAACATATAAAGCAAGAAGATGTATGCACTTAGATCAAGAAAATGGTTGAGATGATCATAGTAAGAGCTCCAGCATATCCAAGATCATCATTAGAAGATATTCTTGAAACATTAAAGAGAGCTAAGTTCAAGAGATACCAAAAAGATAAGCAGATAAAATTTGTTTGAATAAAGCACATTAATACTCATTAAATATTAATTAAATTCACATAAAACTTGCGTTTTCTCTACTAACCCCAATAAGACCCCAACTATACCCTACAAATCAAAGCACTTATAAACCTCACTAAGGGGTTTTGGGGTTTTGACTGCTTCTTTGTAACCTGTCGATAAGTGTTGCTTGAATATAAAATAATATATATATCGGTTTAGAAGCTTAAAATTTTGTGAGTAATTAACAGCCAAATATCTGCTATTTTTTAATTCAATTTTGTTCAATTACTAATTCTAATTTCTTAAATTTTTAGATTTATTTTTCTTAAATTAATATGTCAAGGGTAATCAAAGAAGACATGATGTCTTGGCTGTTATTTAAACTTCCCTAGCAATAGTTAAAGTGCTTGGACGTCATTGAGTTGTTTGAAGGATCAATGATTTCATGCTTTTAAAGTCTATGACGCATTGGGTATTAGAAACGACATGATAAAAGCCGAAGAAAATTAGTTTAGGGTGGTTGTAAAATTTTCCTTAGTCAAAATTTAGTATATAATAGATTTCAAATATAATGTTTCACATATTTACTAAAAAAATATATATGAGTTAAGATTCGAACTCAAACTGAAATATTAAGAATGATAAGTCTTACCATTTTAACACAGAATATATATTTCTGTTTTAATATATGATCTATGTTATGTATATACCAAAATCATTATTCTTGATTTTCAAGTCTTTATTGTTGTAAGCCTCTAAGAATTCCAAGTTGATATTTGAAGAAAAAAGTTCTATAACTTAGAGTTATCAGTATTGAGAAATTCTCAAGATCAAAAAGTTTTTTAAAAGATGACCAAAGTTTATGATTAATTTGAATATTTTAATTCAAAAATGAATCAAGATATTCAAGACATTAAAAGTACTATAGACTCATTGGAAACAAATGCCGAAAGAGAGAGGTAAAAAGTAAATTAAGATTAATAGTTCTAAAATAATGAATAAGAGGAGCAAAGTATTCAGTTAGACTTCATTGAACTTGAAAATCCATATATTAGTTTATATTTAAGTAATAATTCAAATTTATTAAACACTAATTATAAATAACTTATTCATAAAAAGATTTTCTTGGGGTTTTATAACCAAATTTATAGGACTAAATACTAAAGATAAAAGCACAATAATAAAAATGAGGCAATGGAATGAATGTATTGTATTCCTTTTGCTAAATCATTAATATCGTCAATAATTGCTAGATTAATACTTGTGTATGTATGAAAAAAAACCGTTATGGGATGTTTAAAGTTTCTAGAGTAAATGAAAACAAGATTATGGAAGATGCTAAATTATCTTGAGTTAGTAATTGTAAGAAATCATGCCGTATAGTAGTTTTTATTTCGGAGTTAGTAAATAATACAACTTCATCTCCATTTTTTATAAATATTTAATATTAATGAATATAACTTAATTTAATATTAAGAGCATTATTGATCATTGTAATTCTCATCAAACTTCAGCCTTTCAAAACGGTGAAGCTCGGTTAAATGCCTTTATTGGTTAAAGCTTGACTATTCTTAAGAAAATATTATTATGCAGATTGTTAATATAATAGATAAATAAGGCTATTAAAATTATGTTTGATTTGTATACTTAATAATGGGATGTATCCAGATATCAGTAAATTTAAATATATATATATATCTATTCAATCTCGAAAAAGATTCTAATAGTGTTGATAGAAAATTTCAAAGGCTCACATTTTTATTCGAGATTTTCCGATATAGGTTCGTGAAATTGAGATTTACTTTGGACATCGTTTGTATAACTAAAGTTTAAGTTGTGCAGGAATTCTTAATTTAATATTCTGCTCAAAAGATGTTTGATCTTAAAATTGTTATTAGAGTCATAATTGAGATGGTGGAGGCGTTACTAATGGCAGTAAAATGACATGTGTTAATAAAACCACAATTAAATCTCTTTAAAATACAAGAAGTTGTTCTAAAGCTATTATTCCAATATTAAAATTTAATATTAATTTTTTATTATAAATTGATTTAACTAACTCTAAAAATGGAGTATAATAACTTTAAAAGTATGAATTTTTATCATCAGGTTTTTTAAGTATCTCTAAGTACAATGATGGAAATATCCTAGCTGGAAACAGATTAGACTACCACTACAATAAGTTCAATTACTAATTGCTTGATTGCTGAAGATGCAAGTCACTTGATCTCAGAAAATTATAACTACCACTATTTTTGCTACTCCCTAGTTTGAGTTTGAAGTAAAAATCCCAGCAAGTTTCTACTTGCATAATAAAGAGAAGATCGGATGCCTCTATCAAGAGCCTTGCTTTTATTGATTGTGGAGGAGCTTAATTTTCTGTTTAGCAGATTTTTAACATTTAAAAAAACTGAACTTCAATTACCTCAACACCCAAAGCTAGTGAGTTTCAATCTCATGAATGAGTATACTATTATTTTATTTAGAATATTAATCACACTCACAAAAAGATTCATTATTAATAAAGTTGATTAAAGTCATAATATTAATGACTTTAAAGTAAGACGATATTGTTATATTAATTATATGCTTGCAATAAATTTAATGGAAAATATTATTACAACAAACTAATTTTGTAGCCGGTCGTTGTCATTTACAATTGTCCGGCTTCTGAAAGTTAATATATCTCTAAATAGAAAACTTATCATTTTAAATATAATCAGGTCATTTATTCTTTATATCTATAAATTTATATATTCTTAAAGATATCAAAGAATATAACTATATTTCATTAGAAAATATAGAGTGTCTTATTGAGTTTTTTTTATAAAGATATTAATGCATGCATTCTTTAAGTCTATATGAAATTCTTACAAAATAATCTTCAAATATCCTCTATAAAAACACTATTACTCAAATGTATAGTGGCAATGAAAATTACCTCCCCAGACAATAATCACCATATAATGTAAGTGCAGACAGTTATAAACATTTATTGTCCTTCGACAATATGTATAGTATTGTTATACTTAAAATGTTTTTAGTGCATGAAATTTAAAAGTTTATAGTTATGATAAAAGCAATATATTAAAAATAATGGCAATAGAGCATGCAATGCTCTGACCAAGAAAGCCTTTTTGTAACATAACTTTTAATTATTATTAAAAAAATGAGAACACTCAAACTATATTATATTTATGCATAAGGGAGTAATGTTAAATGATAAAATAAGAAATTTTATAAATAATTAAATGCTTATCGCTTTTAATTATTGTAGATTATATAATTAAATTAATCACAATCTGTAGTTTATTTGATTTATAATCTTAAACTGTACGTAAATGTATATCCAGTAAACCCATAATCAATTGTTCAAAATATAAAATTATTTTTTTTTGTTTTTTTTATCATATTTTATTTGAGAAGGTAAATTATAGAGCAAAGTATAAAATTAGATTTATTTTTTTAAAAATTTGTGATTGATAAGAAATAATACAATTATTCTCGAAAATATCATTCTACTTTAATAAATAAAATTGAATAGGCTTAGTCATCCTTTTTAAGGTTTAAATTTAAAGTTATTTAAATGATTATAAACTTAGCATGAAGAACTTAATTAATATTTTATAGAGATAGTATTCATTTTTTAATAATAATTTTTATTTTATTATAAAAATACTTCTTTATGTTGATTTGCAAACAGATTTGCAATAAGGAAAACTGTTAAAATATCCTAATCTTACTACATATTATTTTATATAACTAATTCATAAATTTTAGTGAAGCTCCTGCTGATCGACGGGACACGTCTTTTTCACTTAACTTCATTAGCAGTATATAGACATAATTCAACAATTCAATCACTTTTCTCGATAAAGTGAGAATTTAAGGGACTTAAAAGAATAATTTTTTAACAGAATTAACTTGTTCTATCTTCTATATTTTGCAAAAAAAATATAAGGTTAGCTTCCTGACAGTATATGTAAATAGAGTTTATGCTCAAACTCCTTTAATAAAATTAAGAGAGCCTATTCAACAAAGCTGGAATTATTTTAAAAAAAACAAAGAAAGACATAGAGAGCTAAAATGGACCAAACTAAGGACAGGGATGGTAGAGAGTTTGCAATAATTTTTACTTTACCTATTCATACAGGATTTACGAAGACCTCAGATTTTAACATCCGATAAGCTTTGCTTATTGAGATTAGATGAGGCGTTAAAGTATAGGAGAGTTGTTTTATAGAGGATTTTACTCTTTAGTTGAAATCTCCAAGCAATATCGTTTTATATCAAAAAGATTAAACTATCTAATTTATTTAGTTAAGGAATGATATTACAAACTTCATGGTCAATCAACCTTAATTATTACTTAGCTGTGATTCAAAGAGCAAGTTTTTTAATATACTTATATTTTATCTTAAATCGAATGTTTTAAGATTAAATATTATATCTGAATTTAAACATTATTTTCATCTTTACTGATTTATAAGTAATATGCTACGTTTAACTTAATAATTTTAAAACTGTACGTAAATAAATACGAAGGCTTCTGTTTGCCAGATAGTTTCACACTTTGATTTTCGACATCTCCATCAACTCTCTTTAAGGAGCAATATGCTTTGTTAATGAGTATAATACACGAATAATTAAAATGTTTAGAAACCTAAGAACATATTAAAGAACAATTTTTAGGTGATTGGTGTATCATTTATCAGTGATTAAATATTAAATTTTCACAAATTTTAATTTATCTCTAAATTAAATTAAAAAATTTCCCAAATAATGTTTATGAACTCATCAATATATTATAAAAATAAATATCAATAATTATTTCTATTCTATCAGTATTATTAACTTGTTCAACTGAGTGATCCACTTTAAACTAAGATTTTCCATATCGGCCATCTTGAACTGATTGTTATTTACTACCTTCTCCAAAAAAACCTCTTTGAAAATACTATTGTTATAGGTCTCCAAACAGCCTGCTTTAAATCGATTGCTACTTGATATTTCTAATAAAGTAAAGCTCATTTTACTGCTTAATTGTTTCAAAATGACTACTATTTTAGTGTTAATAATATCAATAAAAACTATTAATAATTCTTGTTTTTTGAACAGTTACTAATATCCCTCAGAGATACCGGTATATGTACTTCTTTTTTGTTATACTTTGTAAAAATCCCCAAGTTTTATTATGAAAAACAAAACATTCAGTCAAAATAGGTATAAAATTGTGCATATAAAATTCCTTAAATATATTGAAATATTTAATTTACTTACTTGAAACAATTTAAAAATATTTATAATAAACTTGTTTTATTAATAATAAAATTATATATTAAAGTGAATCGAATTATTAAAACTTATTTATTTTTGGTAATTGAGCCCATTATTTAAATTACTATTTTAATTTTTATCTTCAAGTATTTTATTTATAGTTTGAAATAGAAATGAAGTTTTCTTTTAATTAAATTTAAGATTAATTTATTCCAAAAATGAATATGAATAATATAAAGCGTAATAACTTCAAAATTAAAGAAAATAAAATGCAACAAAAAGGATTTACTTTTAAAATATAATACTCTGAATAAATTATTTTCAGATTAGTAGAGAAGTAATTTAATAAATAAAAATAATTTTCAAAGAAAACAAATAAAATTAGAATTATAAACAAATAATAAAATAAAAATGGGAGTAAGTAATAAAAATATAATATTTACTGCATGCGCCCATGTTAAATGTAATGAAATAAAAATCAATTAAATTTATTATAAATAATTATAATAATGTTTGGAGAATGATTTATTAATGATTTCTATGTATTTTGATTATTATAGAATGTATAGTGCTTTAAACTGCTTATTTATTGTTGATTTGTAGTAACTTCCTCTTCTTGATGTAGTAGTACTGCAACTTCCTTAAAATGCCTCACAATCTCTAGTTGCCGACTATAATGTTTATCAGGGGACAATATGTTTTTGTGTTCTAAATGACTTGACGACTCAAATTCTTCTTCAACAAACTTTTATACTATCAAGTAACGTATTTCAATATATTTTATTTTTATCTATACCAAATAGCCTGAATCTGAATTATCGATTCAATAAGAGTTGTGTTTAGCTCGCTATTGAGTGCTAAAGAGTCCCCATTCATCCAAGTAGATGCGGGGCGAAAATGAGAGATATCTATTGAGTAATAATGCACCATATCCAGTGACTACCATACTCATTGTAGCTCCAAATCAATTAGATTAGATTAACTATTTATATAAAAATGAAATGTAAAGGTCTGAGTCCTCAACCAAATGCCCTTTGTTAATATCACGAACTAATCAAATTTCTTCACATTTTAGTTAGTCATTATTAAATGATCCTTACGTTACCTTTCAAAAACTCAAGTATTGATTCATGAGAAATATTAAATTTTTTTTATTAAAAGAACGCTTGCAGTTACCAAAGTCACACCATAGCCACTGTGGTTACAGATAATTTAAATTTTAATAGATTAAATATTACACAAGATAGAACATAAAAAATTCTTGCTTTGCAAAAAATTAACATACAACTTTATTTTAATCTTACATGCATAAATGAGGACAGAAATTTTAAGTAATAAGATTTTTCACATGTTTGCTTTTCTCGGATTTTTATTATAAAAAAATATATTATATGCTGTAATTCATTGTTGAAGTTTTGAGTCTTTATGAAAGAATCCTCAGAGAAGGGGGTTGATAATAATTATCTTTGATTTTCTTATTAATAAATACTATATGTTATTGCAATTTCTGCTTTTTATAAGTATTAAATCCTGATACTCCAGCATAGTTACTTAAAATACAAATATATTAAAATTATCGTATTCTGAAAACTAAAAGAATTTTCTACTAAATTCTATTATTATTTTAAATCTTGTTTTTTATCAAAATTTAATAAGATTAACTCTGTTAAAGAGTAGTTCATAATTTAAATTAACTTCTATAATGACTAAATTGCCCTTTTATCAATATAAAAATACGGAGATAATATGGTACCTGCCATTAGCATAATAAGAATGTGGAAAGTAATATTAATATACATTTAATTTTCATATAAGATGGTGCTATCAATTCAATATGATAGTGCGCCCTCAAGAAATTTACGAATATATTATTGTTAGCATTTAACCATTTTTAATTTAAAAAAACTTGCTATTAAAAAGCGTATAAATTATAATAATTAAATTATATATATATTATTATATAGATTATTTATATAGTGCTTTATTAAAATTATATTTAAAAATAAAATGATAAAAGTTAATTACTTATATGCGACTCTTAATTTAAATTATTTAAAATTAAAAAAATTTATTTTAAATTATTAGTATAATAAATTGTATATAAATGCTAACTAAAATCAAATATTTATGAGAAATTTTCTAATTAAATTTCTGAGAATTCTTAAAAAATAATTTTTGTGAAATTTAAACTTTTTTAATTCTTAAATCTTTAATGCTTTCTATCATTTTAATCAATAAATAGATATTCAAAATTTTTACAAGATTTAAATTAATTAGATTTAAAATAAATAGAAGCTTACATAGTTTAGCAATAAAATTATTTCTACTAAAAGTATTCATTCTCTTAAAAAATTAATTAATTTGCAAGTTAAAGTAAATTAAAAGAACAAATATATCAATCTCAAATTTCAATATTAAAGAAAAGATAATAATATTATCACACTGAAGTCTCTAGAGCCCACTGATCTATAGAATAAGTTAATTCATAAGGTAAAAGCCCTTTTCATTGTAATGATGAGTCTTGTCACTCTGATCATTCGACCATTTTGCATATACTCTCTAACATGTGTCATTCAACGTCAGAGTTTCGCTCTTCTTATCAGTAGAATATTCATCTATTATTTTCCTTTTATTTTTCCTTTTCTACTGTTGTTTCTTTTCCTTTTCTACTGTTGTGTCTTTTCCTTTCAAAGTTATTACGCCAACATTTGCGTTAAATGAAAAGGTATGTAGTTAGATTATATGTTGCAGTGGGCATTTTCTACCCTTTTAGGAATCTTTCTTAAGTGAATCTTACTAATCCCAATTATTTTTACCTTGCGATGGTGGATATTAATCCTTTGAATTAATTAAGATAATCTAAAGCTTTTTCTAGTAAATTCAAATTTTTGTTTACTTCTAAGTTTTAAGCTTAAAAATCAATTCAATAACTTGGTTATCAAACTTAAATAGATAATTAATAATTTCATGTTTTTGTAATGCAAAGAAATTTGGTCTTTTATCAACTGTGTAATCTCATGAATTATTTAAATGCCCTCATACTTTAAGATGTCTACTTCTTTTAAAAGGCTTGAATCAAAACCCTAAAACCCTTCAGTAGTTTGATTGAGTTTTTGAATGATAAAAGTAGACTATTAGTTCATACTTTATTAGGGTTTTAATAGGGTTTATGTAGGGGTTTAATGTTTAAATATTAGTATTTTAAGTGAGTATAACAGCGAGTTTTTTAAAATATTTCACACAAACATAAGCATAGAGTCATGTGGAAGTTCTCTGAATTTTATCTTTCTTAGATGAAGTTTGATTTTTTTTCTATTTTTACATAATTCTCTTAGCTTGGCTTGATAATAGTTGAATATGCATGCTCTCTAAGACATCCATTAATCTTTTATTTTACTAAATATTGCTTGATTCTTTACTTAGAATCTCTCTCACCCCTGCATCTAAAGTAATCGTTTATTGGCATGTCGCTCTCTATTATTATTACTGCTAGAGCCCAGATATCCCATGAAGTATCTCCGTTTCTCCAATCTTCTCTCTCTGGGAAATATCTAGCAGTACCGTATACATTTCATAATGCAGAGGCTTGCACTCTTTGAAATCTGTTGAAATCAATGATATAAATTCTAAGAGGTTGAAAGTTCATCATTATGTTTTCTGGCTTTAAGTCTCTATGAACTTAGCCAAGCTTGTGAAGATCTTCAATACCCTCAACTATTTGCTGGACGATCTAGCCAATTTATCTTAGGCAACTGTTATCAGATAAAAATTCTCTGTGGGTCATCTCGAGGAGAAGAAGTCTAAATGAAAACATGATTTTTTCATAGTAGTATAGCATGTTACAATATAATATGCTTGCACTCTCTAAACTTTGCCTGTTAAAGACTATAATACTCATTAGCGAATACCATTTATAACTTGTCATCAGCAAGGAAGTAATTTAATGGATAAATTTTATAAGCATATTAGTCGTGATGAATCTCTTCTACTTTATCCTCAAGAGTGAAGTAGCTTTCAAGGCAAGAATCCATGCCAATATTTTTTAAGATTGGAATCTTCATCGCCTAAACTTTACCAAGATTTTATTTATCTCATAGACAGGAAAGTTCTTGACTGCTCTCTTCATTTTTACTTACTTCTGAACCTCAAATCTAAGAGACTCGACAGGATTTCTTGACCTTTTTTTTTAAATAAAAATCCTTTCCCTGTAGGTGCATGAATAAACACAAAACTTTAATTGTGTTTTTCTTTAAATGCACTTTAAGGTCTCTTGTATGAGAATAAGGCTTCTCACAGAACTCACAAATATACTTCCCATCTTTCTTTTGATGCTTGAGATATAGCCTAGGCATATTATTGTGTATATCTCTCATATGTCTCTTGTAAGTTGATTTGTAGGGAAAAACTTTATTGCAGTCTTTGCATTTATAGTCAACTTTGTCTGGTAAAATTTAATGGTCAATGGCGGATAGCTTAACCTCCTCCTCTACATGTTTTATCTCTTTGATGATTCCCCTCTTTGTTTGTATTTGAATCTCAAAGCTAGACTCGTCAAAAGTATCATAGGTAGGCTCCCACTACGTGCAAATGTCTATGGTCTCAACCCTTTTAGGTTGTTAAAATGGTTATTTTTATTGGCTGGATCCAAGTAATGCCGCTCTTCACAAAAGGTAAACGCTCATTATAGTCTGCTGATATATTTTATTATAAGAATGTTAAAATCCACTCAAGTATTCTTTAATAGTAGATTTTAAGACACTCTGGTAAATTCTTTGCTGAGAGGTAAAAAAATTAAATCCCCATAAACTGCTTTGTAAGTTGACATATTTTATGAGAATATTTTACATTTTAGTAAATTAAAATGCTCCTAAGGAAGTTTTGTTTCTCTAGGAGTTCCTCCATATCAAATTTAAACTTAATTTGGAGGTAAAGTTATTAAACATTTTGAAATTTAATATGCTCTTAATTAAGTTTTAACCTTAAAATTTAACTAATAATAAAGTTCGAACTTAATTTGGAGGACCTCCTTAAATAATGAAACATATTAGGGCAATTTAATGGAGGAAGTTTGATAAAAATGGAAATCAATCTGGGAAATTCGAAGCAAGTTTTTCAATGCTTCTCCTCATATCTTTTCGTTTACGTCCAGTAGGTCCTCCCAATTTAGTAGTAAGATTTTAATAAAATTAGAATGAATATCCATAATTTTAAATTTCATTAGAATTTCTAGAAAGAGGAAGCAAGATTGATTCTATGAATGATTCAATGAAGAGAATTCAATTCCAAGATCTAAATGGAAATTTCGAAGTAAAGAGGATCTCTTCAGATACTTGGTATAGCAAGGTAAGTTTTCATCTTTAACTAACTTTATTGTTATAGTTGGATTCTTCTTACCAACTTAGGAGAGAACAAAAATCTCATTCTAAAAGGGCTTACTAAGTGAAGAGAAAAAAGCTTTAAGTCTAATGAAATTAGGATGATAGAGATACCTAACTACCCTGAAATATCAGTGACAAATCTATATGATGATGCTATGAGTGATTCAGATGTTGCTATTTATCTTCCTTCCAAGCTACAACTCTTTAATAAGTTGGCAGAGAATAATTTCTCTTGGGAGTTCTTGGAACTCTGAAAACTGAGTACTTAAATTAAGTGATTTAAGAAGCTCACAAGAAACGCTAGAGCATCTCTCCTGAAGAGAAAGAGAAGCAAGGAATTAAAATCAGTAAAACTTGACTGTAGTAACTGCAGAAGCATCCATTAATTAAGTAAGCTTAGACTTCTAACTAATAGAAAAACCTGGCACTGCTAAAAATTTGATGAAAGAGCACAGCAAATTAAATAGAGAGAGAAAATCTCAAGTAAAGCATGAACTTAGTATAAGACTTTACAAGGATTTATAAAAACCAGATGAGATGAACATAAATCCAGAAGCTATTACAAAGAAAAGAAATAATGGCTCAAGCAAGCCAGAGGAGGAAGAAAAGAAAGAAAGACAAATCCCTTTCAGGGCTAATTTAATATGTGAATTTATTCATTCGTTTAAATCTAAAACATATTTATAAACACAAAACTTTTCTACTCTTTCGCATACTTTAGCTTCATCATCGCTGATTCTTTTAACAGCACTTTTAATAAAATCTATTGTATCTATCTTTAAATCATGCATCAAGTGTTAGAGTAGAAGTTTCATATAGTGGCCTTTTAATAACACCTAATATAATTCAATTCCTTTGAATTTATGCCTGTAAGGAACATTAAAAACAGGTGTTATATTAAACCTTTCATATTCCTTCCTTGAGTCATTAGTTTTATGAACTGATAAGTTATCTAAAAACAGGATGATCTCTTAGTCAGCGTACTTATTTTAAAGTTATGGTAAGAACTTTATGTATTATTCAGTCTTTATAGAGCGAGGGTTAATAACATAAGTTTCAAGCCCATTATCTTCCCTTATTTCTCCAAGAATAGCATGGGTGACTATCTTAACCTTTCATTCATAAACTTCTATATGACTTTACCTCTTGTACCAAGGTTTTGATATAAATTCAGCTTCATCATCGTGAATGAACTTGATGTTATTAGTAATAGCTCTCTGCATATAATCAAATATATAATTTAAATTTCCCATATAAATGGAAAATTAAAGTCAATCAATCACTTTCTTAATGCGATTGACTATCTTGTAAGATATTCCACAATTTTATAAATGTTAGCAATGGATTAACCAGAGATGATAAGCTCAGGGAATTGCGATGAAACATCACAGCTCTTTAAGTGAGCGTGAGAGAGAATTGAGCCCAGTATTTAAGTGCCTTATCATAAATAAGATAATCGATGTGATGTTGCTAAAATTTTAGTGGTCTCTTAGGCTTAGAATAAAGATGCTTGTTCACCCCGAGGTACCCTCCACACCCCTCCCACCAACCCTAAACGAAGTACCTCCCCAACCCCTCCCCACCTCAAAAATCAAATCCCCATAATTAAAACCCCAAAACACCTTAATGATGTTTATAAGTGCTTTGATTTGTAGGGTATAGTTGGAGTCTTATTGGGAAGAAGAGAAATTAGGCCAATTTGCAAAATCAGAAAGAGAAATTAGCGAAATCTAGGGTCTATTTATGATGAGTAATATTTAGATTTACTGCTTAAGCTTAGGTATGGTACAAGTATTAATATAGACTAAGTCAAACCAGTGGAATTATACAGCCATAGCAAGACTCCTACACAAGAGTGCCCAAACCGTTAGCCATCATTGCTTGTTAGCTGTTTAACATTATAACTCAGGCTCTAGAAAACATCCTGCAAGAAATAAAAGTTCTCACAGGTCCATATTGACTATCTCTGTGACTCTAAGACATTAAAGTATTGAGCTCACTTTCCTCTTGACTAACGAGCTGTCATGTTTCATCGCAAGTTTCCAGACATGAGTATCTCTCCTTAGAATACAGCCAATATTTATAGACGAAACGGTATTAACTTCAAAACTGTCAAAAGAGTGAAGAAAGTGATTGATTTAAAGTGCCATTTTATACTAATAATTTAAACTTTATATATGATTAAATGCAGACAGCTATTACAAATAACATCAAGTTCATACATGCAGATGAAGCTGTGTTTACGTTCAACACTTTTATTAATAAGTTATGGTACAAGAAGTATGATAACATAGAAGTTTATGACTAAAAGGTAAAGGTAGTCACTCATGCAATTTTAGCCGGTATAAGTGAAGATTCAGGCTTAGAGAGTTATGTGATTCACCCTCGCTCTATTAAGCGAGAGTAGTACATAGAGTTCCTACATAAGCTCAGAGAAAAGTATAGCAACCAAGAGATCATCTTGTTTGTTGATAACCTATCAGTTCATAAGACTAAGGAGTATAAGAAAGCTTATGAAGAGTTAAACATAACTCCTGTATACAACGTTCCTTACAGCCCTTAATTTAATGGAATAGAATTCTACTGGAGTTAAATAAAGACTCACTACAAGAAGCTTCTGCTGTATCATCTTATGCACGACTTGCCCATCGATACAGTAGACTTGATTCAAAGCAGCTGTAAGAGAGTGAGCGTAGATAAGACAAAAATTTGTGCGAGAAAGGGAAGAATGAATGTTTATAAATAAGTTTTAGATTTAAACGAATGAATATATTCACATATTAAACTGGCCCATAAATGGGTTTG
>ARYC01007128.1:0-12405 GCA_000711775.1 Oxytricha trifallax
GGGTTTTAATAGTTGGTAATAAAGCACATCTGCAAACTTCTATATTCCTTGAAGTAATTTGATTTTAAAATAATAATTGGAATTACTTGATAATTTGATAAATTTTAGATTATAATAATTTTTTATTGAAAATATTAAACTTAATTTATACTTCTTAATGCTATTTATTATTGATTATTATTATTAATAATTACAAGTTTAAGAGAAAATAATGAGAATAAAAAATAATTCTAAAGCAATTCTAATTTTTAACCAAATTTATTGTCTATAATTATTTGATTCTTTTTTTTATATTTTATAATAATTTAAAGAGAAGAACACTACGAACAAATTTCAGAAAATGAAAAGATTAACATCAGAGTTCATTGTACTATTGTGTTTATTCTGTTACTTCTGACCATCTTATAATCATATATTTTAAATGAATATAGCATTCTTTAGATCTCTAAAAAGGTTTTTAATAAGATTAATGAAATCTTATCATACAAATTCAAGATTGTTTCATAATACAGTATTCAAAACCCTTAAACATCTATAAGAGCTTTCTAAAGTTGTTATGTTTTGTAGGGATTTGTACTATTTTGTAATTTTTGTAATTTTTGCCTCACAATAAATTGATCTATAACAAATTTCAAACAATTAAAAACATTTAAAAGTATCATGAAGGGGTTTTGGGGTTAGTATTGTAGTAATTTAACTAATTAACCCATTTATTATCGGAATATTTCCTGGCAAGAATTAAGACACAATTTCAAAGTATTATATGATGTATGAGCTGTTTGCCATTTAATTCACAATTATAATTATTGAATATTAGAGTTCCCATTAAAAATATTCTTTCGTTGTTTTAATAATATTTATTGAAGCAATATTGGCTTAATGCTATCATTTTATTTAAAATAGCAGTCAACTAAAAGACAAACTTTAAGCTAAGC
Organism: Oxytricha trifallax; assembly: GCA_000711775.1. NCBI lineage: Eukaryota > Ciliophora > Spirotrichea > Sporadotrichida > Oxytrichidae > Oxytricha > Oxytricha trifallax. The sequence goes on from ARYC01007128.1 coordinate 936, forward strand.
ATAAAATTTTAATTAAAATATGGCTTATGTTTGAAACAAAATTCTTTTTATGCCAAAAAAATTATAATATAAAAATGATTTAAGCAAATAAATTCTTAATCCTGAGAGTAACATGAATTATGAAAAATTACAAGCTCAATTTTTATATATATATATAATGGCTTAAATAAATTTGAGTGAATGTATTCTCAAGATGGGTTATGATTCAATAAAAACATCAATCTTTTTGTTTCTAATTAATATTTATCATTTTACAGATAAAATAAGTTATTAATCAAATTACTTCTAATGAAATATTGTTATAATTCATAATGAATTTAGAATATTTCGAAAGTAAAGTTAATAATTTATGAATGAAGATCATTAAAATATTTTATAAAAACATAAATTATTATAAATAGTTTTGAATAACAACAACAATCTCAGCAGTACTTGGTGAAATGATAGCAGTCTCTCTAGTTGGTATAAATTAATACTCTGAATATCGAAAATACATGAACCCATATCCTTTCAAAGGCTTGCCTTTACTTTTTAATTCTCTCTGGGTAGTTATATTATCAAAGTATATTTTTACAAAGGTTATTCATAATTTAAAAAACTAAATTAATGTCAAATGATAAATTAAAAAGAAATAACCTTTGCAATACTTATAATATAAACCAAAATTTTAATATTGATATATTTTCATAGATAATCTATAGAAAAAATTAGTGATATTAAATCAATTTATTATTAAGTTATTGTAGTTTAGAAAACAATTCAAAATTTCATAAAAATATATATAAAAAATAATAATTATCATATTTTATCTAATTTTACTATGAATAATTTAATAGAATTAAAGATAAATCAAAATAATTACTTAAGATTTATTAGATTTGATTAATTTTATTAATTATTACAGTATAATAATTTTACATTTATCACAAGATTTTTAGAAAATTTAAACTAAAATTAACTTTTAATGAGAATGGAATTTTATTTTACTTTTATTAGTAAAACATATTTAATAGATATTTGTTAATTTCATAAAATTTTTATTAGTGATAAAATTATTAAACTTTAGAATATTTTATGAGATTATATTTTACGATGTTTTAAATTAACATAAATTATAATATTTTAGGCTACATATTTAATTGTAAAACCTATAACAAAGTTGAATTAAAAAATCTAATTATTATTATGGCTATTAAATGAGAAATATTGTTCTTCCAAATGATTTAATATGGAGATAGAAAATGGAATTTTTATAAAAAGTCTAAATTTTAGGGTATTTTATTATTATAAATTTCATACAATACTTTTATTAGCGATTAAACCCCCATATAAATCAAAATAATGAAAGAATCGTATGAGAATATTTTGGATAAACTGACCTAGGGTTTAATGATAGTGAAGACAGATAAATCAAGTTCTCAAAACATAAATGATGAAGAATCGACTATATTAGATACTTCAAAAATAAAATACGTCAATTCAAAAATTAAAGATTTCTGTGAAGATAGCACAAATAATTTTTAATATTTTGACAATACTATCAACTACTTGTACAATAAAATTTTAATGTGAATCATAAAATGGTTTTAATATAAAATTTTAATTTAATTCTTTCATCCTTAATTAAAATTCTGATTCCATATGAAGTAGGAGATTAAAGACATATTCAAGATTGTCAAAAATTGTGCATTTATGATATTTTAAACTAATAATTATTAAATTAGGTTGATACTAAATAGAACATGACATAAAACTTAATATGTCACATATTTCTAGTTAACAGTTCCTCAACCGAGGTTTTCCCAAATGGGTTCAAACCTCAAGCTCTCTCAAGCACATAGCAAATTAAATTGCTAAGCTACCAATGGACACAACTCAGACGACAATTGGGAGACTGATAGTGAAGTTTCTGACTAAGACTTTAATTCCTATCGTCCAAAAACTTTTATGCCCAAACACTCGCATACAAACGCAGACCCAGACTTGGACTCGGACTAAGACACGTATTTTAAAAAAGAGCTTGATAAATTTCTCCTAATTCTAAAGATGGCTAACACGCTAAATGGTACAAAATGATCTCTATGCCAAAAAAGAAAAATTTGTACAAATCTCAATACCTGGAAGACATAGACCTCTACTAAGTTCTTATGAGTTTGAAAACCAAAGGACTCACCCCATATGTAACACCTAAGTTACCTCCAAACAGTAATTAATTCAAATAACTATACAGTAACATTACTTACTAATAGAGTATTACCCTCTACTACACGAACAAAGAACAAAATAATAAGGTAACAACTCCAAAAGCCAAAAAACCTTTAGACGAGTCACTTAAATGGTCGGGAAAAACTTCTTAAAACAACACCCAGAGACCCATTAACCAAAATCCCACTACTAAATAGGTTAAGGACAACTCTCCTATTTAATAATAGAGAAATAAACCACAGGACTTTTAACCAAATCCTAACTACTCAAAGAACAAACCTACATTCTTTAACACTAATAAAAGAAGACAACTATACACTTAGAACGATGACTAGAAGGAAATTTAAGGGGCAAACCAATTGGATTTAGAGAAAAATTAATTAGAGACAAAAACCTAATTTCTTAAGGAATCACTCCTACCATAATTTTCTCAACCCAATATCCCACAATCAGGGGTACTAAATAGGTAGGTTAACAATGCGTCATTCAATGAGACATCAGATTCTGATCAAATTCTGATATATTCTTCCACAGAAAACAAACTAACTCATACTATGAACACGTAATAACATACCATTAAGCTAGACATACTACTATAAACTAATGAAGTTTAATTGAAATTCCTCACAAGTAGATACTAAATGTTTAAAATCAACGATCTTAGATTCCAACTTCTCCAACAATAAATTGAGGCAAAAAAGAAGATCTAAGATCCAAACTTCATACAAGAAGAAATATAGCTACTCAGCTAACTCAGCATTTTATTTTAAGCTGAGTTACAACTAAGTAGTTTAAATGAGAAAGCACTTCTCACCAACTAACCTTATTATAAAAACAAGGAAAGCAGTGTGGGTCACCATGATTAATCGAGCTCTTTAGTCTCAGACTTTGAAACAAAAAGGAAACATAGGAAGTTATACAGAAAAAGAAAGAAAGAGCAAGAATAAACTGAGAGAGAAGAAAAATCAGAAAGAAAAGTATTTTGAAAGTAATTAATGTCCATATGAATGAACTCAACACTTAAAAACAATAGGGCTAGACCCTTATATATATTAACATATATTAAAGATCGGGGGTCCCCAGAGACCTCAATGTGATCATATTATTGTTATTATTATTATTTTAAACTAACATCATCAATAGAAAAAAGAGAAAAATTACTACCTCATTTAAATGTCTAATGCAAGTTTGTCATAAAATTCCAATATCATATAGAATGAGAAATAAGAGGTCCAGGCTGTTGAAATCGAATTTTATAATGTCAAATTTGACGAAGAAGATTGCATTTGAAACCCAAAATAAAATGTCTCATAAATATAAGGTGAATTAATTTTATATTAATTAAAGTAAATAGCTACTATTATGAATGATTAATACAATTTTATTAAAATAGTATTTTAGATTCTTCTCTAACTTAAAAATATTACCTAGATACTTAATAGTGAAAAGGAAAAAATCTAGACTCATTATTATAAAAATAAAAAAAATAATATTTAAATATTTTAATTAATTTAATGATTTTATAGTTTACTTCAGAGCAATTAGAAATGTATGAAGACAAAGAGCAAAAATTAAATTTAGTATTTTTATTTAAAAATATTCTTATTAATATTAAGAAATGCTTATTGCTACAATTTCTCATGAAGTCATGAACCCCCTCAACTCAATCGTAAATCTTTCTTCAATAGCAGAATCCCAGTACTACTAAAGTATAATTGAATACGGAATTAAATCATGATGAATTAATTTAGTTAAATAAAGAGGGAATTTTGTAAATGATAAATTGAACTTTGTTCAAATTTTTAGAAACCGTATATAAATTTATTACATTGAGTAAAAATTGATGCAAAATCCAAAATTAAATGAATAATTAAGAAATTACTTACATTATTTTAATTATTATTTTAACTAATCTAATTAAACACTTCTCTATCTCAAAATTGTGTTAATTTTTAGATAGATCAGTGTTTAATTAGATTAGTTAAAATAATAAATAAAATAGTGTAAGTAATTTCTTAATTATTCATTTAATTTTGGATTTTGCATCAATTTTTACTGATTGTATTAAATTATCAATTTTTTATTGAGTTTTTTTATTTGTGCCAAAACTTAAATAAATTGTATTAATTTCCATAATGATTTCATTAAATAATGTTACCAAAAATAAACTCTATCTGTACATAAGTTTCCATTATAAGAGGGTAATTTCGGCTCTCTTTAAACTTTTTATAAATCTATATTTTAATTCTTAAATTCAAATTCGATCTTAATTTAGCATTATTATTTAATTAAAAGTGAAATTATTATGGATATTAATATAAATCATTAAAAATGTCTGATTTTAGCTTTAAATAAACTTAATTTATCACATTTACTTAATTAAAAATCCTCTAGTTTTATAAATATCATAAATATTTAATATATATATATATATAATGGTTTTTATTCTATTTATTAAATTAAAAATCTCTTTTAAATTAATGACGAAAAAAATCTCTATAGCTTATATAATACTAGTTTAATTATGCTGCTAATTATAAAAAATATTATTGATTTTTTAATTTTTGAAATTTAAAAACTTATAGCGAGTAATTAATATATTTTACTCTTTTTTACACCACATATTATATTCTCTAAACAACAGATTATACTATTATTCAACAATTTAGCATTAAAATATTAATAAAATTAAAATTTAATAATTACTTTTCAATATTAAAGTGCAAACGTGAATAACTTATAGGATGCTTTTCCTGTTATGAAATCATGGTCTAGTTTTTTCTCAATCATTATTTCACTTTTATATTTCATTCTAGTAATAATATTAAAATTAGTATAAATAAATTTCATTAATTATACAAATTAAAATTTAATGATATTACTATATCAGGCTCATTGAAAGTTATTAAGCTAATAATTTTAATGAAGAAATACTTCTATATTAATAGTTTATATACATTTTAATGAATACATTAATGCAAATAATCAAATAAAATAGAATTTAATATTATTAAGCTCAATATAATTATTCATTAAATTCCATTTTAATACTGCCTTACACTAATTTGTCAGAAATCAATTGTATTTCTTCTATAATAGTTCCTCGAAACAAGTGTACTACCTAGTCAAGAGCTGTATGGATATTTAACTAATCAAAAATCACAAGTTTAATTAAAAAGTATCCAAACAAAAGCCAATAGACATTATAAAGAATATGAAAGGGATTGAGATTTAGGTAGATTTTACTTGAGGTTAATAAGTTATTTAATCAATAATTTATAATTATATTTTTTCAATTCATTTTAAAATGCATAAAAGAACAATCGAAACTACTTTTGAATCATTTTAAAATTATAAATTATAAGTGTCTAGCATCATTTTATAAAAGAATTTAATGGAATTTTCAAACCAAATCAAATGTTTTTCAAAAATTCAAAATGTAGTTATACTTTTTCTTTATTTAAATTTTTTTCATATTAATCTGATACCATACTTAATTTTATTAGAGTTGTTATAAATTTCAACCCTTTAATATCTATAACATCTTTAGAATATAGATAAATGAAAAGCAAATAAAATTTCAAATTGAATACAAAGATGATCTTGAAAAATAATTTAATATTGACTGGGATCGTTATCAACAAATACTGATTAATATCATGCAAAATGCTGTCAAGTTTACGATTAAAGGGTTTTACATATATAATATATATATAATATATATATATATATAATATATATATATATATAGATTTAATTTTTTTTAAATATAAAGGGTCAATTATAGTGTCAGTTTAAATTGACGAAATTGAAGGTGGGATTTATATGATTTCAACTTCGGTTAAGGACACTGGCATCGGAATGAGTGAAGAAGTTTTGAATAGTTTATTCTAAACTTTTAACAATAAATCATCATAGGATCACTCAGTTTTGTGTAAAAATTTATCCTTTATTTTTATAAAGATAAGTGTAAGATATTAATAAAAACCCTTGTTTCAAATATGACAAAAGATAGGTTAAGAACAATTAATTAAAAATTAAATTATAATTGCCTAAAATTATTTAAATTTAGGTTTATATTAACTGTACACCCTGATTGGTTTATTTTATAAGGAAAATTAATCGAGCCAAAAGTTTTAATAATGTTCTTAACTCCTAATCTCAAATGGCTAACGGGGTTCTATTTTAATTTTTAATAAGAGTTTATTAAATGAAAGTATTGTTTTAAGATTATAAAACTAAATTTATAATAAAAATTTATGTATTTTTGCTTATATATATATAGTGATATTATGATAAGTTATAATAAATGATTAAAATAGTCTTAAAATAAAAATTTTAACGATAATTAAATTGTAAATATCTTAGAACAAAGTTATTAGAATTAGATTTTCACTTTACTTTTCTTAAATTTTTTAATTTATATTTGAATGTTAGATGATAATACAAAATCATTATAAATTTAAATTTATTATAAAATATTTGTAATTAATAAATTTTTGTGATTTTTAAATAAAATTATACCGACATTAATTCATCAATTTTTCTATAATCTTTAAAATTAATTAAGTTTTTAATGGAATAGGGGTTGGGCTCAGCATTTGCTATGATTTAATCAAAGCACTTAATGGAGAAATTTCAGTTGATATAAATTTATAAAATCAATTAAAAATTCTTTAATTTCTTATAAAAAATAATATATCTTATTTACTAAGTTCAATCTGAACTAGAGAAAGGAACTTAAGTCACATTTACTTTAAAATTTTTGCAGAAACTAAAGCTACCAAAAATTAATATTTCTAGAAAATTTACTTCAAATTTTAAATAATGTGAACCTTAAAATGACGTTGAAAGTTTTCAAGAAAGTCCTCAACCAATAATTAATAAGAGAAAGATTTAACCAAAAGATACTCCTAATTTTTATGATAATGACAACTCAAATGTATTGAATTAAAGCAATATTCATCTACTTAACAATTATTGATAAATTTAATGTAAATATTATTCGAAATTATTTTACAGAGTTCATTTTCTAAAAAGAATTCAATGTCATAAAAATAATTAAATAGTGGTCTATAATTTTATTCAGATTTATGAAGAAAAATAAAATATATTTTGATTAGTTTTAATTCTAATTTATCTCTTCCATTGCTTTTTTATCTAATAATTCTAGTCAATTATTAAGATATATATAAATTCATAACATCTTTGAGGAGGGAAATTTCCCCCTAAAATTTTATATACACCAAAAGGGGAATTTTTCTGTTCCATGCATAATAATATAAAATAATTATAAATTCCTCAAAATCTTTATCATTAATTACGACTTAATTATTTGTTATATAGCATCCAAAATCATTTCTACTTTGATTAAAATTACAAATTTCAATGAAAATTACATTGATTATTTATAAAAAAACATTTAGATTAACTGTGTTTTTAATATATAAACAAAGAATAATTATAAACTTTGAAAATTATATATTATAAAAAGATGTTTAGTAAATGGATATGGTAAATAAATTTGGGGTTCATATGTGTATAATATATTTATTGCCAAATAATGTTAATTTTAATGTTGGGGCAGGAAACTTTCTTGAGGAAGCGGGAAACTGCACGGGGAACCGGATACTCTCCTCACATCTTATTAATATTTTGATGATGATGAATGATTTAAAATCAAATAAATTTTAACATATCACTGTTTAATACTAAAATCAAACCATCAATCTTAGTCGTGACGTAGACGTATCTGAGTGAGTTGACGTGGCAGTCTTGAAGTAGAAAACTCCGAAAAAACCAATCTCGCTATCACCTAGTCTCCTATCGAAATCAAGATGTCTGGTTACAACCCGGACAGAGCTTGCAAGATCCAACCAGGAGACAGAAGTTGGAGAAAAACTCTTACCGGTCCCACCGCTGTTGGGAAACATAATCCCTGTCCTTTCGCTGTGGTAGCTTCAGTACCCTAACCCGGTGTGGGAGAAAAATCCTTATCGTTGGCTTCAATGGTTTTCATCTTCTCACTTTTGAAGGCAGAGCGTACCTTCATCCTGCTCCCTATTACCTAGGAAACTGAACTCAAGCCAGGTAACTCATCTAATGCAGGGAAATCTTAGGATCCAGCTCACTTGAAGAGTGAATGCTGACAGATTGAACCCCGCCGACTGGCCCCTCATGCGGTGCGCCCAGCAACCCCCTACCTGCCCTCGATAGGCCTTAGTGTAGTAGAAAGCTCTATTAGAAAGTCCTAAGTGGTTAGTACCACCTAGCAATTAACTTTTTATTAATATTTTAAAATGATCATAAACGAATTTTATTTGAAATAATAATAATAATATTATTGATAATTTAATATTTTTATATTATTTTATTAGGCAAATCATTTTTAAAATGTTAAATTATTTATATTAACTTGAATATATTTAAAATTTCATTGTATCTTAAAGTCTTTAATTATAAATGAGATATATAAACCTTATTTATTTTTAATTATATTTTCTTTATTTAAACATAATTAAATACTGAAATCACTTTATTATTAAATTAGAAATGTCGAGTCCAATGTTAATAGAATATTTAAACCTATAAAATCACTTGGACCATATTTATCTTTTTTATAGATAAATTGTCCCATGAGTTTATTCCTTTGCACTCTTGTCATAATTATATATTATATATTTCCATAAATTTTTGATAAAAGTTTCATATTAATTTAAATATGATTTTTTATTTTAAAATAGTAGTAAGAATAAATAAATTCTTATCAATAGACTATGAATGATATTCAAAGCTCAAAAGCAGGAAATAAAAAAGGACTCACAGATTTTATAGATGTAAATGACATAAATTTATAAAAAATTCATTTAATTATAATGTACAATATTAATTAATTATTGAATTCTAGGTATTTTACTTTTAATATGTAAAATTACTCTGAAGAAAATACTAAATATAATAAGTATCAATTATAACTTGACTAATTAAAAATTGCTAAATTTGTAATTTCTAATATCATTTTATAGATTATATAAAAATTCCAGCTTTATTATTTTGAAGTTTCTTTTTTTTCAAATTGAAAAGAGTGATAAAATTCAAAACTCTTCAAAAAAATTTATTTTATTCATGATAAATTTTGAAGATTAAGATTCTTGGATTAGAAATCAACTTTTAATCTTTAAATTTTATTTTAAAGAATATACTTTTTATTAAAATTTTAAATATTTGTCTTGAATTTTCATTATTATAAAGAAAATTTAGACTTGTAGTTAAATTTTATCAATTTGAATTTTTTGTTTCTCTGAATATTTCTTCATTTTTTATTATCACTAGTTTTAATTAATTTTTTTATCAAGAAAGGGTTGCCACTATAGAAGAGGATACGCCTAATACCAAACTAATGAAAGAATTATCTCTGAACTTTCAAGAGAATAAATTTTAAAAAGTAATAAATTTTATAAATAATAAATCTTTATAATTAAATTTCTAAATTCAGATTAATTTCCTTTTAAATTCTATAAATTATAATTTTTATTTTAATAAAATAAATTTATTGCTTGCTTCTAAGAATATTATAATATAAGATGAATTTAATTATTTAGAATTACAAATTTTGGCAATATATTTTTACATAAAATCTCTAAATTTCTCTATGCTTGTATCAATTAATTAAGCTGTTCAAAATTAAAAAAATAGTCTCATCAATTTTTTTATAAATAAAAAGTTAACCTAATAATACTTTGCATTCTCCTAATAGAAAACATTCAATGAAGAGAAATACTACAACGGAGATCAGGTCTCATAATGATTAAATCAACAAAAACAAATCTTTAATTAACTAAGCTATATGGTGTAAGTAATAATAATATTTATTGCAGGAATCCATTCAAATTTGTTTAACTATTTAATTTTATATTGCTGGAAGTCTCTTTTCTAAAGCTTGAAAATATGGTGCTTGTTTAATTGAGAATTCAAAGTTACTTTTTATACTATTTAAATTAACTCAATGTAGTTGCTAAATAAAAGATATTAAATTTTTAAATTATTAACTGATTTTCATTCTAAACTATTATCGATTTATTGAGCAGCTACGATAATATCAAAAAGAGCAATCAATATTTTACCATATTTAAATGTATTCTAGCAATTTTAATTTAATTTATTTTGAAAATCATAACTAAAAAAATTAATAGTTCAGTATTATTAAACCCAATAAGCTCAAAATCAATGCTTAGTAAAGAAAAATGATAAGAATAATATTAGACTATTATATTATTATTGATAATATTTTTAAAATGAAAGTTAGCCTTTACAAATAATCAACATTTATAATCCATATCTTTAATTCTCAAAGCCAGAACATTAACTTTCTCCGCATTAAACTAGTTTTGAGCAACATAACAGTTCATTTAATTAGAGTTAGAATAGTAGATAATTGTATTTTCTATAGAAAAAAATATATTATTAAATTAAAAAGTTATAAGGATAGGGTGATCCACAGGGGCCCGAGGCTGGAGACTTTCTAATAAAGCTTTCTACTACACTAAGGCCTGCTGAAGGTAGGCAGGGGGTTGCTGGGTTCATCACATTAGGGGCCAGTCGGCGGGGTTCAATCTGTCAGTTCCTAAACTCCTCGAGTTGTCTGCAAGCTAAGAATTTCCCTGCATTAGATGAGCTTCCTTTCGTGAGTTCAGCTTCCTAGATAATAGGGAGCAGGATGAAGGTGGTGCTCATCCTTCAAAAGTGAGAAGATGAGATCCATAGAAGCCAACGATAATGATTTTCCTCCCACACCAGGTCGGGTTAATGAGGCTACCACAGCGAAAGGACAGAGAACTATCTCAGCAGCGTCCTTTAATTGTTTACAGGAAGCAGATCTCTGCGAGCTCAGCGGAGGATACTCCTAGTTAAGAGCTAAGCTCTTATCACGTATGTATCTCAGTACAGGGAGAAGTGGAATCGGGGGCGAGGTGGTTTTTTGGAGTTTTTCTTGTTCATGACTTGCCACTTCATTGATTGCCACGTCAAATCACTTCAGATACGTCTTCGTCACGATTTAAATTGATGGTTTGACTTTAGTATTAAACAGTGAATTGTTAAATAATTTAATTTGAGTTTAACTCATTAATCATCATAGAAAAACATTCAAAACCCCAAAACCCTTTCAGTAGTTTGATTGAGTTTTTGATTGATAAAAGTAGACTATTAGTGCATACTTTATTAGGGTTTAATAGGGTTTATTAGGGTTTAATGTTTAAATATTAGT
>ARYC01007129.1:0-18000 GCA_000711775.1 Oxytricha trifallax
CAAGGATGGAGCAATAGATTTAGGATCTAGAAGATGAGATTAGATTGCCGATTGGCCTCAACTCAAGCCTATCGACGACGAATCGACATGAAGTGGGCATGCCAGATCAACGCCAATTGACGGTGTCAAACGATCATGTAAATCATCGAATTCTTGCCAAACATCGAAATCAAGTGCTTGGTTGTTCAAGAAAAAATTGGGGTTTACATTATGGTGCTGGACACATAAATCATCAAAATAGGTAGTAATACACTCTCAATCAACACAGTGGTTTCTATAAGTTGGTCATAATTAAATATTTAATTTATTTTTCAAATTTCCTATTTTAACGTATTTTATCAATAATTAAAAGCGTACTTTTGAAATCGTACAATTTGTACATTGTACAGTTTAGAATTAATCTTTTTTTTTAAAAATCAGATTGTACAAAATGAAGATAGGACTACAGATCAATATATATAATTTATAAAATTATAATAAAATGAATGTTGAAATCAGCGAAGAGATTTCCCTCATAAATAGAATGTTTTGAGAAGATCAGATATCACTTTTAACTTTCAATGGTGGAAAAAAAGGAACAAAAGCCAGATATAAAAATCAACGAGCGCCACATCTTTGTGCTCTAGATATATACAGATGAACTAAAGGATGTGTATGCTAAATTAGTTGAGGCAATATCAGGTACAACTACAAGATTTAGCCACGCACTCATCATATTATCCACTGCTGATGAGAAGCCAGCAAATTACATAACTATTCTCTTGAAGCATGATGGAGTTGGACTCACCAAGCACTACTTCAGCAAGTCAGATTACTTAGGGTATAAAGCATTTGCCAAGTTACAGATCAAATACTCGGTGATGGGTAGAGTTAAAATAAGAAAAATGTTTGCAAATCACTCCAATCTTAAACTTCAATGCGGTGATACTGAGCACTTCCAACAATTCATTGATTTTAAAAAAGTCCAGGCGATAATTTAAGATACAAGGAGATCATCAGCTAGAACCTCTTCGTAGTCGGAAGACATGGTCTCTGATGAGTTTAAGCAGCTATATAGGTCTCAGTAAATAACCTCAGTTGCCGGGATGTATGAGAAGTATTAAGATGACGCTGCAATGTGTGGTAAGATAGTTCAAAGTTACAAAGCCTTATCAACATACTAGACCCTAGAATCAAAGATAATTTCCAAGCCCACACCCAAATAAACCAAATTTGAATCCTTGATTGGGTTCCTTCAGCGATCAAATACCTAATCCTCTAATTTGCTTAAGCTAGATGCTAAGGTCTTGGAAGATATGATGTACTAGATATAGTAGACAAGCTCTACCGAGTAATATTCAGAAAATGCCCAGATAAAGTAAATGTGGTTTGGCTCTATGGGGAGCCCAATACAGGCAAGACGACGATTGCGAAATACCTCAGAAAGATCTTTATCACAGAGGACTTTAGAATACTAAATCGCACATTTTGTATCGATCCCCACAAATCAAAATCAGAGCCTTAGCTGGTGATAATGGATGAAATCAAGAGAAACATATTTTAAGATACGGAAAAGATAGACGACTTAAAGAGATTCTTTGAAGGCGAAGGGTATCCAGTAAATCTTAAGTACAAAAGCCCAGTCGTACGATTTGAAAAGTGCCAAGTGATTGCTATATCAAATCAACTCCCATTCGACTAAATGAATGACCTGGACAAAAGTCATTTGAAGCAAGAATGCTGAAGTCTGAGTTCACGAGTAAAATGCAGAGAAGCGATGAGAAGTTCCCTTTCAGTGAGTTGGAGTTGGCAATATACTTCTAGCAGAGATTAGTGGAGGATGGTGACCAAGACTTGATGGCGTAGGAGCAGACGACTGCAGACGACACCGATGTGGATGATAGAAACGAGAAAATACATAATGAATGATGATTACTTGTATTTCTCCATTAAAGTTGCTTAATTAATTACTATAAATAACTCATTATTATGTATATTAATCTGTAGTCCTATCTTCATTTTGTACAATCTGATTTTTAAAAAAAAAGATTAATTCTAAACTGTACAATGTACAAATTGTACGATTTCAAAAGTACGCCTTAATTAATTAAAACTTTTAAATATCAAATAGTATAATGTACAAATTGTACGATTTGGTCATAATTAATTACAATAATTAAAAGTTAAATTAAAAATGCAACTAAATCAAATTAGAATTAAAAGCATTTGTAATTAGAGACAGTTATAATTAAATAAATATTTAAGATGTATTTGTATTTCTTAAATTTCCTATTATTATCTATTTTAGCAATATAAAGCATAGAGAGGCTCAGGAATACTCAAACTTAAAATTTCATATGGATTTTAATTAATCTAATTTATATATATTTGGTATACATGTAATTCAAATTCCTAGCTTCACAAAACAATTTATTATATTGTTTTTGATAATTCAGTATTAATATCTAAGACACAGACAAATGACTAGGATACAACAAAAAACGATAAATTTTATGAGTAATTCGATAATTTCAATGCGAAAAATAAATCCTTCATTAATATTAGCTAGATTGGCATAACTTAACATCCTCATCAAACCAATTCATTATTATAACTAAGAGTTTCAATTTAGATTAAACCTCATTTTGTGATTAATTAATTAAAATTTACTATAATAAGCTTTGTTTTAAATTCTATAGCAGTAGCAACAGAAACTTCAGAAGGTATTAATAAAAAATCTTAATAATTGATTTTTATTGAATCTAATCACGATATTCTTAATAAATAGAATACTCTCCTAATGAGTCAAGAATAAATAATCAACCTTGAAAACATAGACCGAGATATTAATATTGACAACAATAGTACTGCATTTTATATTTAAGAAAGTTTAGAAAATAAATAAGACAATTTGAATTAAATAAATGACAATGCTAATGTTTTGAACATATAGGTTTAAGAATCTGAAAAACAAGAATATCTACTAGCTGAAAAATCTCTAAATGCTACAAATTTGATTAACAAAAATTCTATGTAAAATAATTCAAGTCTTGATCGAAATATTGAAGTTAAAAGTAAACAGTTTTAAAGTAAAATGGTCCATAATTTGAGGGAATTTTAGCTTAATTTTTAGTAAAAGGACGACTGTCACTCTGGATTTTAGTCTAGATAATAATCACCACTTATTAAACAAAGAAAGCATCTATAAAGTTTAAGGAATGGAAACTATATTTAAATAGGTTAAGGCAAGTAATTGTATAATTCAATTGACATAGACTAAATAATTGTTTAAAAATCTTAATCAAGAAATCATACAAGTGAGATTAAACATAGAAGAATCAAGTCTCAAAATTTCTAGAGAATAAACCTATAAAATAAACATATGAAACATCCGATAATCAAAATGCCAAAAATAAACTATTAATGTTCCTCCCTCTCTCGAAATAATGTTTAAAGTTCTCCAGTTAAAAATACCAATATTTCTTAAAATTAAGACTTTATTTAGATAGACAATGCAATTAAAAACTTATAAAATTCTAAGGATTGCTCTTTGAGATAAGAATTAGATTACACAAACCAAAATATCACAGAACTAATGAGTTAAAATTTATTAATAAGGAAAAATATGCTTAAAAGGGGGTTAATCGAAAGTGGGGTTGTAGATAGTATTAAAGCTAGTGAATTTAATTCGATAGTCATTAATAATTTTAGAATGCCGATCCCCAGTCCACCAATTTCATAGAAATAATAAGAATATTCATAGAATTAAAATCAAAAATTTAAACATAATGCTCTTGATAAGAAAATTAATCATTAAGAATCAAAGGCTTAAATGAGCCTAGTTTAATTTTGAAAATTATAATTTCCGATTATATACTTTATAATTTCAGATTATTTCGTGGAGATATAATTCATGTCCAAATATTGAGATAATTACAATCTTTTTATGATAAATATCTTTATTAAATCATACAACTCTCTCATTACTATTGTGATTAACTCCAAGTTACTACTATTCTTGCTCATAAAACTTAATTAATTCCTCTTTGATTCTGATATTTTCTTATGCTTTTTGATCCACTAACTGCTAAGCTCTTGTGGGTCTATCTGTCATAACGGCTTGAACTGTGGTAGTCCTCATGATTTTAAGGATTTCGTCGTCGTCATTAATAACCCAGTAAACCCTTAAACCCCTTAACTAGAAATCTAATTAAATTTTTCATAACACTAACTCCAAAAAGTCTTTGAAGAATATAAATCTCAACCACTATATAATTATAGGTTTAATTAGTGAAAACACCACGTTTATTCAAGTGAGTAAGCATAGGGTTGAGAGTGTAGTTAATGAGACTAGCTCCCACTATGTAAAGATAATATTTCCATGAGATTGTTTTGGCTTCAATTAGTTTCATGTTTACGTAGTCACGGGTCATGTAGGGCAGTGAAGCCACGTCTTCGTAGACATGCACGAACGGCATTAATCCACAGAGGTAATAACCGAAATAGTAGGTTAATTAATTCATATATAGAATAAACATGCAAGTATTTTAAAAGATACTTTAAAATTATTGAAATATTTGACTGCGTTGCCTGCAGAAATAAATTTGGGTATTTCTGGATCCATTTCATGAATCAGTTCATATAATAAACATTAACATACTAAATATTATTAACTTTTATTAATCTTCGATTTTTAATATTATTATACTTTATGAGAAGAAAAATATATAGTAAATATAAAATGAATCCTTCTTGCACATTCTTCTGCTTAGACTCCAATTATTGTCGTAGATTATCTTTGATATTTATTAATTAAATCTAGTGTTTTGCGGATAGCCTGTTCATTATTTTATTCTTTGATTTCTATCTACACTACAACTTCTTTGGGTATTATTCGTATATAGAATATTTAAAAGTAGAATTTTTCTATATATATTATTGCACTATAAAATTTGCTCAATTTTGTGAATTAATTTAATTTTAATATGCAATATAGATTGGAACAGTTCTTCAAGAGTTGTGAAAGTTCTCTAGTGATGTTATTACAAGTGAAATCTCTCATTCTTAGAGAAATCTTAATAAAAATGAAAATAATATATCAAAATATGATTATGTTTACAAAGGCAATTTACAGATGACTATAAATAACTCTTTTAGTAGTACATTATTCCCTTATCAGTATTTTAATAGAACATATAAGTATTAAAATGAAATGCAAGGGAATTTGATCTTGTATTTGTGGCATTTGCTCATAGTGAGTGTCATTGACTGAGTTGTCCTGCCCACTTAATCTGTGGAAATCAGCATCGTGGAAAGTCAACAGCTCTCCATCTTTCGTCAGTCGCACATCAGTCTCCAAGATATGATTAAAATTAAAATATGTTGTCATATTGAAAATGAAATATAACAATTAATTAAAATTATATTTATATTCATCAAATAAAATTAAAAACAAACAATTCTTGATAATTATGAAATATATGAACACCATTATTAACCTATATATAAAAAAATGTTAAAATCTCAATCTCAAAAAAACAAAGAAATAAAATTATGTGATATAGTGGTATCTAATAAAGAATAGTTCTATTTTTAAAAATAATAATCTTGAAGATATCTGTGGTATTTATACTTACAGCATGTTGAAAAGCTTGTAATGTATTCTCAGGATTTTCCAATGACCCACCTCTATGTGCAATGACATAATCATATTAAAAACATTTGTTCGAATCTAATTATTCAATTAAGAAAAACCAAATTCAAAAAATTTAATTTCCTTATACTAAAAAATTAACTAAAGTTTAAGTAAATGAGTCTGACCTGCTTGCAATTAAGGCAATTTAAGTTTATCCTTTTTACGGTGTAGAAGCTCGGGGTGTCTCAGGAAGTAGTAAGAAGTGGCTGAATAAACCCCCAAAGCCATCAGGAGCTTGGTTTTAGTTTTCATTGAAAGTAATGGCATATTTATTTATTACAATTATTAGTATTAATATAATTATTTATTATTTCAAAGCCCAAGATATATCCCAATTTGTACTATCCTGAGTTCACTCTTAAAGTACAAATAGAAAATAATAGAATTTGAGTGTAGATTTATTACTAATATATTAAAATGTAGAGTAATTAAATGCTTCAATAGCAGTAATATTCTTATGAAACATTTTAATGATAAATTTATGCTTGAATTATAATTTAAATTATCGCTAATTTATCTATATAAAAGTATGCATTCTAGCAATAATAATCATGGTAACCTAGTGACTCAGGTGTCACTCAGTAAAAAACAAACATCACGTAGGGTGATTCAGGGTAGAATCAATTCGAGGAAATTCAGATAGTCAATTCACTAGAGACCAGACCCAAGAACAAAAATAAATCTAGTTTTGGTAAATATCAAATTGTGCCCGCTGAAGAGGAAGTCAAAACTTGTAAACTTATGCCAATAAAAAACCATATAATTATACATTAAAAAATCGGTGAGCACAATGGTTTAAGTGTAAATCTGAAATACAAATAAAGAGTGTATTTTTATAAATGCATAAATCTTATCAGGATGGAGTGTATTTTGCATTTTTGATAGTTTCATCGAGTATTTTTTCCGAATCATTTCTAATTTTCAAAATGTTTATTATCTTTCTATGATTTAAAGTAATTTACTAACCAATGTATTAATAGCTTGTGCATGGAGACTGTGCTGTTGCTGCTACTATATTTTTTGTTGTTGTTGCTGTGAGAGTGGAGGCATTAAAATCTCAAGAAATAATTTTGTATCTAGATTTGAAAAATGGCTGAAAATCGTAAGTTCATGATCATGTTATTTGATTTAATTTGAAATTCTTAATCAGTATTTAATCGGGAAATTTTTAGGGACCTTCACACAAGCACAGCGATGACGTACTTTCACTCATGACTCAGCTTTACGCTCACGACTCCACGATGGTGAAGAAATTAGAGAAAAAGCGTATAAACCCAGATTTCACATCGCCTTTCAGAAATGACCTTGAGTATTTTATACCTCAATTATGCTCATTTTATGCTAAGGGAGACTTCGAAAAGCCCTAAGATATCTTAAATTTAATGATTATGGCTTCAGGTTCTAGTTTCTTTTTCTCTCACAGGGTGTGGTTCTTTTTCCAGTCTTTGATCATTAATGTGGAAGATGAAGAATCTAAGGAACTCTACAGAAAGTCAAGATTGGCCTTGAAAGGACTCAAGGACGCTTGCTAAAATTCTAAGGAAAGACTGTATCTGGCAAACTCCCTGGACTTAATTGACTTGATTTATTAGTTCAATCTAATAGAGTTCTATCCCTAACTAAGCGAGACTAAGCCAAGATTAGGCCAAATTGGTTAAAACCAACTAGGAGGAAACACTGTGAATATGAGGGAGACCACTATGAACAATCTCTTCACAAAATCAACGAATAGGAAAGGCTCAAATTCTGAGTATAAAAAGGCCTCTTATCAATAGATTGACCTGTAAGATCAAGAAGCAGCACCTGATGTCAGAGAAAGAGTACTAAAAGTCAAGGAATTAATCCAAAATTACTGTGAGAATAACAGCTAAAACCTCAGGAAATCGTCTCGAAAGCTTGAATCTTCAATCAACCAGAGCTTTGGGGCCAGACACCTAGAGGAGGATAAAAGCATAGAGCCACAGGACAACATAAATGAGGAAGAGGAGATTATTATCACTGCCAAAGATATTATCTTGGAGCCATTTGTGAAGGAGGATGACAAGACTTTCAAGGAAACTATGATCAATCACATTTCACCTGATAAAGACGAGGAAACTAAGAAGAAACATCATGGTATTAATTTATTTTGTTGTATTAATTGTTAAATCTAAATAATTTAGAAGTTTATAAAAATTAAAAATATGGAAAATTGATTAAAATTATATAAAATTTGAAAGATTTTTAGAATAAAATGATATTTTTTCTTATTATTAATTCTGATTAAGTGGTAGAAAAGATAAAATAATTTGGGGGCAAGTTTCCTGCCCACGTTCAATTTCCCGACCCTAATATTTAATTTTATATTGTTTAGCAATAAAAATATTAGAAACATATAAATTTCATTTTCAATTATCATAACCACGTACAAAACAACTTTTATTAATATATAATTTTCAATGTACATAATTATTCTTTATCAAATTATATATTAAAAACATTTCTAAAATTATTTTTTTTTATTAGTAATTAGTGTGATTTTCATTAAAATGTGAGGTAGAAATGATATTTGAAACTAGAGAAAAAATAACTATATCATAATTGATGATAAAGATTTTGAAAATTATAAAAATTACATATTTTTATGTATGGGGCAGAAACTTCCGAAGGGGGCAGGAAAGTTCCCCCTCAATAATTTAGCATAATTTTATTAGTATCGATGCCTAAAATAAGCTTAATATAAAATTATACAATTGTTTTAGTTATATTATTATTTTTAATATGATTTCTCCCATAACTTCAAATAAATAAAAATTAATGAATAATTGTTTATTTATAGCCCTCAACGCTTACTTATCAACTCCAAAGTTCATGAAGACCTTAACTGATATCTCCAATGACCTAATTACTGTTACCAACAGAGAGGAATATCTCAGAGAAGAATTGAAGAAAGTGAACAGACTTCTGCCAGCCTCAGTCTACATCCCCTTCGTCAACAGTAAAGTCTCTTATGAAAAACTAATTTCTATTTATAGACTCAATCAGAAACTACGCAATTCTGCATATTGTCACAGATGAAGCAAAAGTATTCCAAACTAAAGAGAGAGCTCCACTGCTTCTCTGCCTTGAAGCCTACAGACCTGAAGAACTTTTGTTAGCTTCCCCTCAAAGGCCCCTGAATTTCAAGCAATCCCCTGGTAAAAAGCTAAAAAGCCTTATTTTCAACAAGGACAAGAAAGTCTATGAGAACTATAGGAGCTCTTCTTGGGACTCCTCAAACTTTCAGAAAGACAGCGAACTCATTGACCCCTTGATGTCCAAAAAAGACTATTAAACTTTCATGAAGAATCCCTATGAATAGTACACACGTGCTTAGAAAGATATGAAGAAGTAGAAGCAGGCTTTAGCTATCACTAATCACATGACTATGATAGACAATCCTTATCCTCAAGGCGAATAAATTCTTCAATTGGAGGGAGATGCAGACAAGAGAAAAACTTACAAATTTTCCTTCAAACTCACAAAAGATCAGCAAAAACTAAAAGCTGAGAAGGAAAAATAAGAGCTCAAAGACAGAGTTAACAAGTTGCTCGATAAAAAGGCTTCTAATCCACTGATCATCCACAATTTAAAGAGAGTAAGTGAAAAAATATCCCAAATATGCTTAAACCAATATTTTTATACATATAGTCTGATTCATTGTTCAATAAAATCAAAGTTAATGATAATTACTTCAACTCTTAGTTGAAGACACCAAAGTAGCAAAGAAACTAAAATAGATGTAAGAAATATTAATAAATTATAAAACTTTATAGAGAATTAAGGAGGACTTGCCTCAATCCCTGAAGAAACTGATGCTTTGCAAACTGATAACGATCCAAACAATGAATACTTTACCAATTTAGTTAAATTAAAATGTTAATTTCAAATATTAATTTAATTTAATTTAATATTTGAATTTGGAAGGGCTTGAAACTCAATAGAACGAAACTTAAGGCCAAGATTCACACAAGTCAAAGAATATCACCAATACCTATCAATCATCATCAGATAAGAAAAGTATGAATAATTTCAAAATTTATTAATATATTCTTTTAGACTTCCTTGACAAGTCAGACGCAAGATATTCATCAGCCTTCTAAATGAACAAAAACATGAAATCTTTCCAAGATGAAGATTCCAAGAATCAAGATAAATCAGACAAATGTAATGATTACTAATCCTTATAAAAACCCTCAAGTATTAATAATGTATTGTTATAGTAACCAGTAGAAACGATATTGTCAGCATTGAAGAGACAAAACAAGAGTACGATCAAGAGGAGGAGAATAATGATCATAACATAGTAATAGATTCATCATCATAGATTGAAAAAGTTTATGATTAAGACCGTAGATCTATGTCTATGTTAGAGCCAAATGAGTAAGAAGCACTTTAAGCATTCCTGCGGTAAAGCCAAAAAACTAAACAGATAAAGAACTACTTTTACCGCTTTATATTAATGTTTAACTTAGAGGAGACAAACAGGGAGACAGATGCAAATCAAGCATTTTTCGAGGGTAGACCCATTAACAACGTATTCTTAGAGACAAGTTAGGAATAAGATGAAAGAGTGAGAAGAAACTCACCATTTGGGCATCTAAAAACTTGGAGATTGATTAAAATCATAGTCAAGAGCAATGATGACATGAGATAAGAGCAATTCGCCATGCAACTTATCACTCAATTCGATTAGATATTTAAGATAAAGAAGCTTAACCTTTGGCTTAAGACTTATGAAATCTTGGCAACTGGGGCGAGATGTGGAGTATTAGAAGTGGCTTAAGATGCTCTGTCAGTAGATAGCATAAAGAAAAAGATGGGTCAATAAGCTAGACTTATAGACTTCTTCCATAGGTAGTTTGGTGCTAAGAAAACCAAAAAATTCAATAAGGCTAGGCAAAATTTCTGTAGATCACTCGCAGCATATTCATTAGTTTGCTATATTTTGCAAATCAAAGATAGACACAACGGGAACATTATGATTGATATAGAAGGTCACTTGATGCATATTGATTTTGGATTTTTGTTATCAAATGCCCCAGGAAAAGGAATCTAGCTAGAAAAGAAAGCTCCATTTAAGCTTACTCATGAAATGGTCGAAGTGTTAGGTGGAAAGCAATCAAAGAAATTCAGGGAATTCCGTGAACTTATGAGACTTGGTTTTATGGCAATTTAAGAACACGCTGATAAAATCATAAAGCTAGTTGAGATGATGTTCCTTGGCCAGAGAGACCTGTCTTGCTTCATAGAAGGCGAGCCACTCATTAAAGGACTGAAAGATAGAATCTTACCAGGTGGGCATCCCATGAGCGAAATTGAAGCAGCTAGACATATCGACCAGATTATTTCTGTGAGTTATGATAACTGGAGAACAAAAGTCTATGATCAATTCTAATACTGCTGCTAGGGTATTGTATGAGATAATACTTAGGAGATAAAATTTTAAGTATAAGATCAATTTTAATTGATTTAAAGATAGTAATTCATATATTATTCAAACTCTTACATCAATAATTTCATCGTTTGAATAATATCAAATGAATATTAGATTTAAATTTAAGTTACTCTAAATTTTACAACATTAATTTACTAATAAATCCGAATTTGCTTAAACTATTTATTTTATACAAATTATATTTTTTTATATAGAATGTCTGATTACGTTTAACCTCCACCAATAAAAATAAAATATTTGCCAATTAATGATTCCAGGAATTTCCCCTAATACCTAAATCTAAACTCTCGAAAGTCTTTGCCTTTTCGATAATTGTCCACAGCCTAAACAACTACTAGAAGAAACATTTTTCATATGCATAGTAGAACAATTGATTCTGAGCCATTATTAACGAATTAACAATTAATTTAATAGAGTAGTTATCACAAGGAAATAGGTCTAGATTAGATGAATTAGAATAGAAAAGACTCGGGCTAGTAAACTGAGAATATAGAAAAGTTTAACATGTTAAATCATTCAACTGCTAAAGATTACTCTCAGTCAACTAGAAATGACTCATTGAAATAAAAATCTAAATAACTTAATATATAGTAACTCATTCAACCAAAATTACAACTGATTGTATAACATCACAGATTCAATTCATTAAACTATAGGTAAAAACCATCTTTATTATTGAATGACTAAAATTAAACTTAAAAGAAATTACCTAGCATTTCAAGTCTCTTAACTAAAAATATACTGCCAAAGTAGACCACGCTACTCAGAAATTACGTTAATTTAACTTGCAGAAATTAGAGTGACATTTTAGTGCCTCAGGATTATTTGGCTTAGCTAGAGAGCTAAATCATAAAAAACAGCTAAAATAAGAGTGGTGAGTAACTTTTAATCTAAATTCTATATGACTTTATTTAAAGTAAATCTTTTATGTTGTAGGAACCTACAGGTTTGAAGATTAAATTCCCAATACAAAGAGTAGAGCAAAGAAATTGCATAAAAACATTGGTCAAATTGATGTAGATATAAAATAAACAAAACCTTAAACAACTTTCCTGAATTAAAATGATTTCTCTAATTCACTGGAGAGACCCAATTATTTTAATTAGCAACTTCAAATTCACCTGACATCACCAAACTTGAAAACTTAAGATGACATAAATTAACTGGAATCTTCACTATAAAAGTTGTAGGTATAATCTAAAGAGTAATTGCAATAATCACAATAGACAACTAATAGCATGAATATGTTCTCTAAATATCCCCAAAAAGGTTCTAAATATAAGGATAAACAGCAAAGAAATCACTAAATAAAGAATATATTTAGTTAAGTATAGGATAGAGAAAATGTAAATTTCGATGATTAGTAGTTCAAAAATTTATTTGCAAAAGATTCAATATTTGATATGTGAAAGATTTAAAAATGTTCAATTTAGATTTTACATTGTTAAAAGGATTACTTTAAATAGATATTCAAATTTGATATTTAAATTTCAATTTTATTGAATTTATAAACACGATATTAATTATATTTTTATATTGCTAGTAAATATCATTTATTTAAGAGAGTGAAGAACCATTTCTGAGTGGTATCCCATCTCAAACTACTCAAGCCCAATCCAATTAATAATAGAACAACAATGATAAGCAAATTTAACAGCCATCCTAAACTAGTAAACCCCAAAAACCTCAAAATAAACTAGAGAAATAGTAGCAAAATCAATCGCAATAGAATAATTTACATGATGATATCAAAGAGAAATTACAAGCCGTGCAATAAACTTCTCAACACAATACTATTCAAAATGATAAGAATGTAAAGAAAAAGTAGAGTGAGAAAACAAAGAATAATTAAGAAAAGCAGGTGAAATAGAACGGTGAAACATTACTGAATATTCAGCCAAATTTGAAAGGCTTAGGTTCAAGATCAAACAGTAGAGCTTCACTCGGCGGGGAATCAAGCAGCGGTGGAGTAGGTACTGGTGTAAGGCCTAGAAAGGCTTCCTATCAAGATTTCATCTATGAGGAGAATATGCTATAATTTTGTCACAACAGATCAGTTTATCATCAATGAGAACTTAGAAGAGCAAAGATTGTAAATTGATGTAATAAAATTTTTTTAACATCAACAAAGTTTTATTTTTACTGTATGTCTTCATTGTGGTGTTGTCAAGTTTGGTCATTAATACAGCCGTAGAGAAAGGACCCATTATTTTCTTGAAATTAGCTGAAGGCTAACAAGGAGAAAGTTTAATTATTTAATTGAGATTATTTTTATATCACACCATTTGGATAGTACAAGTAAGGAGAAGATCTGAACAATAACTTATTCTTGAACTACACTAGAGTCATAGAATTGCTTGGAACAGATAAATCGATTGATTATTAATAAATTTGAAGCAAACCAAAATTGATTAAATTATATACTAAATTTTTATTCTTTCAAGAGCTTATTTGTTGTAGGTGTCTATCAATTGGTTAAGCAAATGAGTCATGGGTGCCTTCACAAATGCTAAACTTTAAATTATAAATTAAACTAAAAGTTCTGCTTAATTTCTTAACTTTTTGGAAGTTTATCTCCCCTTCCACTGCAGATAGTTCATTATTCTTGGTAATATAGCATTAACCAAATTCAATGCTCTCCTCTTAGTATTCCCTTCCAATTTCAATATATCTCTCGTGTTCAGTTTTGAAAGTCAAAATGTTGTTGGTCCACGGGAGATCGAATTTTGCAGCGTAAACATCAGCTCTGCGGGGGAGATTTAGTTTCTTATCAAAAGTCTCGTGCCAGAGGAGCTTAGACTTTGCGTCGTGACCATCGTAGAGACCGGACTGAGATTCTACAACGACTTGGGAAGCCTTAGTTACTTAAAAAAAATGATAAAAAACTACTTCAATTTATTGATTTACAAGTAAATATAAGAATTGTTTACTTTTCTTGGGCTTAAGTTGAATTACTCTGTTCCAATAAATAATTGTGCTGTTATTATTAAATTTTATGAAGAAATTAAAAATGGTGTGACATAAGCATCAACTTCTCCTTGTTGAATTTTTAATTAGTGTATAAGATTAATGAAGACAGAACAAAAAGCAAGACTGAAGTGAAACTTTCTACGGCCCACATCTCTTAAAGAATGCTTAAAAAAGAAACTTATTGTTGATCTCAAGCTTTGCTCTTTATTTTTAATGTTATAATTCATTGGAAAATAACAAAATTAAAAAGATTAAGGTTACAGATATCTTCTTATGTTGTGACCCTAATATTTAAATGATATTTAATTAATGAATTAATTTAAATTATGGAAGCAAAAGATATTTGACAATGATATATTTATCGTATAATTTTGACTTACTTCTTTGACTTTATTCTCTCTTGAGCGTGATTCTCCTCATAGATGCATATAAATCAGCATATATACTATTTTTCAATATGAATTTCATATTTATGATCTCAAAAATATAGATAATATAATAAATTTCTTCACTCTCTTTAGGATTTCTATTAGTTTTCTTTGGAGGCGGCATATTCCTTATAATTATAAATTGTATTACAAATATTATATATTTTTGTTTGATTACTAATTTATTAAGTCATTATCAGACAAATTGCTATTATATTTATTTAAATTTTACTATTCATTCAAATTGACTCTACATACTGATATTTTGAGATATCAAATTATGATTATTCTATGATTTTATTTTGAAATTAATTAGAATGATTGACTATAATCACTGATTTTATTTAATAAAAAATGTTAATGAAATAGTGAGCTCTGACTTACTTGGATCTCTGAATTCTTAACTTTGAGTGTATTATTTTTGGGGTTAATCTTTGACCTTATTGTGCTATTGCTCATCATCATAAACTTGTTTATATATATCATCCCAATCTAATTCAATTCATTATTCAAATTTTAACTATATTAACATATAAAGTTTTAACAAATGAATAGTTTATCGGTGCTTTTGATCTATTCACTATTGTTGATCAATGTTGAAACGAAATCCTTTGAAATAGGTGTGTAAAGAATGATTGACATATATAATAAGAATCATCGAAGTAATTTAGCTCAATGAATAATTGATTGCCATGGTTTTAGTGTAAAGTGGCATTTATGGATTATTTTATCTATCTGGTCATGGCTATATAATAATGAGGTCAGAAACAAATTTCTGGAATGGTTTCATTTGAAACAAACATTTATAACTAAGAAAAGTATAAAATAAAGGAAAAAATATTGAGAAATTCCAAATTTTTTGGGGTAAAATTACTTGAGATAGCTCATAGAGATCCAAATTCAAATCTAGGTATAGTTGAAATTCAACATTCATTATATAATATTTTAATCAGTTGCTTTTGGAGATGCAGTGACAGAAAAAGCATTGCTCAATCATTCAGATTATACTCAGACTCTTATAATCTCAAATTTATCTTAAATTCAAATCTAGTTATAGAATATTCATGAATATATTTGATTGTATTATGAACACAAAAATCTAGATCACATAAGACAAGTTAAATAGCAAATATCATGATAAAATTATAATTTGATTCCACAGGCTTCACTTAAAAGGACATTATAATTAGATTTTATGAAATCTTATTACAGTTCATCTATGAGCGCAAACTTATTTGATCAATTTACTAATTATAAATTTTATTTAAGAGCTATTGGTTTTATTGAATTTAGAGTAGTAAGAATCTATGTATACGAGGCTTTTATTCTTGTAACTTCAAGTTCAGTTTTTGTAAATATTAATTTTAACAAATTTAAATTAATAGTTACCTTCTTGGGTTGGATTATGGCCTTATAATAAGGTATGTTTGTACAACTTCCATTCGCTTTCTAATTCCCAATGAGTTCATTTATTCAAATATTTGGTATTTCAATTCTTTGTGCTTTCTTAAGCATATATGGACCAACTAGATCTCTAATGAACAAATCAATATATTATTTTTTTTATTAGCATTTATGAAATTAGATCTTTCTTTTAAGTTAATATTTTTCAAATTTACCCAAGAAGGTACCAATCATTACTCCAAGTACTGAACTTAGAGAAATTTTGTTTTATTAGTAAACTTTTTAATAGCTCTTAATATTGAGATTTCTTTGCATTGCTCAAATAAGTTATCAATTTTAATTTATACAACTCTAATGAACTGAGGGAGAAGAAACACAAGAACATTGTAATTGGAATAATTACACTGAAAATTATATATTAAATTTGTATATTCAAAAGATAAGTTCCACATCTCTGAGTTTTTTCTCATCTTCCTAGGAATCTCTGATAATATAGTCCTTTTCTCACAAATATATATTTACGCATTAATCAAATTGCTAAACAAGAGCCTTCTTAACTTGTCTAAATGGTTAAAATACGAATTATATAACAAATTCTTGAATATTAATAGTATTTTTGTGATCCTTTAGCTTAATGGTTAGTCTCTCAAATGGAATCTCACTAATTCTCACTCAATTAGATTTAAAATTTATAAAAAACTTGAAATTCTATAAAATATAACATAGGCATTGATACTAAGACAGTTAGATCGCTGAACTTGACTCTTACATTTTTAGGCATGGTGAATCCTGGGGCCATATTCATTGTAAATTATGGCCTCACAAAGTACATTCTGCTCTTATTATATATGATTTGTTTTATAACATTAAACTCTTTACAATTACTACAAAAATAAGCAAAACAAAAAGCAACTGATTGACTTCCTCTTGGAGTATAGAGCTATTCAACTATATATTACATTTTATATGAAAGCAATAAATCAAGTAATTCGGTATGTGTAGAGTTGAAAAGTGAGGGTAGGACACCATAAATACCTATTTTTTCCTTGAAGCTCCATGAATAGTTTTCTAGAGTAGTACCTGAGCACTTATAACTTATTTTCATTTTAATGAATAGTTTATATATATAGCCAATATTAAAATAGTTAAATAGGAGATCATTATTTTTTTCTTCTATAAATGATTTAATTATTTATCTTCTTATCTTTATGAAATAAATTTAGTTATAAAAAATTACGTTTAATATAAATACATTTTTGAAAAGATTTCCATTTTTAAGTTTTGGAAAAAATTTACAAAAATATTTTCTAAAAATCAATTGTCGCATTAATTTATACTTCTAAGATTATTATTATTATTATAAGATTAGGAAGAACACTAATTTCTCTGGGTATCCAAGAGAACGACTCAATCAAATCAGCTTTATTTTTATCATTAGACTTCAAAATAGGTTCTAATAGTTTTGGCTTTAATGATGGCTAGCCTTACTCAACTTACACCTGTAAATAACTTGCTCTAAATCTAAGCTCATGAAGTCTCATAGTTTATCATATTTATTATCATATTTAACTGACTCTTTTTAACTGTTTAAATCAAAATGAACTATAATCGTGATTATGTAAATTAATTAAGGAATAAAGCTTAGGCAATAGCATTTGCGCTGGGGATTGGGATCACATCAGAACACATATAAAAAAGCAAATAGTAAATATTTTTTTGAAGAAGTTGCAAAACCACTTAAAACTGATGGAATAACAAAAATGCCACACTATCATTATAAACTAGTAACAGAATAACAAATTAAAGCAATCAATCCAGATTTGCTTAGACCAACCATTCTTTACACATAATCTAAATAAAAATCTTATAATTTATCAATAATTTTTTAAAAAATTAACTGATATATTGTATTTTTTCCTAATTCTCACCTAACCATAAGAGGCATACATAGGCATTTTTTAGAAATAACTTTTGACAATAAAAAATTCTGCTCTTAATTGGTGATTAAATTTCCATTATGAGAGTCTGAGTATGAAAAAATTAAACTC
>ARYC01007130.1:0-11346 GCA_000711775.1 Oxytricha trifallax
AAAATTAACCTTATCTTTTATCTACTATGTAATTTAGTGATTGCACCGGCTCTTTAGATGTTTGCTTTAACATAAAAATAGATAGATTATGCTATATAAAGAAAACTCATGAAATAAGGAAGCAAATACAAGGTGTATCCATACAAACTTGAATCTAAAGAAAACTGTCAATTATTATGATAATTTTGCAAACAAATTTACTAAAAGTAGTGATCATATCATAGTATTTTGAAATACAGCCCGCATTGTTTAGTAGATGCAGTCGTAAATTTCATTAAAGCCATAATTAGTAGTTGACTAACATTTAAAATCAGCTTGTGACAAAGAAAATAATGAAACTGGCTACAATATTGGAGATTGGGATGGTATTCAAAATGTTCAAATATTATTGAAAAAATGCTTGTTGTGAATGTATTCTAAATTACTCCAATAGGCAATATAAAATACAGTAATCTCCACGACTTTTTAAGTATTTAATTCAAAAAAGGTTGTAAATAAAAGTTATATGTCCGTAACTTTTTATAAACAAATTAGTTTCAGATGAAATTCTTAAAATAAATTAATATAAATTGATGCTTATAAGTAAATAATTTATTTGATGTTTTAACCAGACATTTAAAAATCAGGATTCAATACTTTTATCAATATTAATAATCCTAACAGGCTTTTAGAATCTATAATGACTGACTCATCTATAATTATATTAATTTATGAATAATCTTTCAATAATTTTACTTAATTATATTCCTATTTTATATAACTCTTTTGATAGCGTGATATTTATAAAAAGATCTTTGAGTTTTAGCAATGGTTTTTAATTCCGAATTATACAAAATTAATATATATTATACATTAATTTAAAATTTTAATAGAATTAATGTATTTTAATTAAAATAATTTTATCGTAATTATTTTTAATTGATTATAAAAGAAGAATAAATGTATGATTGATATGAATTATTATAAAATATTATTTGATTGTTTAAAAGGGAGTTTTAAATTTGCTAACTATTTAATTAAAATATTTGTATTAAATAAATAGTTAAGTTATCATGGCTTTCACTGATTGGCATATCTTGCTGAAAACTAATTAGTTGAAGAAGCGTTGGAGAATTTCTTAGCTGTTCAAATATTGGAGGAAAAAAATCACTTTTAAACTACTCCCATTTAAATCAAGCTGTGATAATGATGGTATTGATGATAATGATAATGATAATAATGATGATTCAAACTGCGAGGAATAATGCCCATAACATTGCATATATAATTAAAAAGTTCTGTAACAAAGACTCTGATGAATGTACTTACGATTTTGAGATTATTGTGGGAATGTGGTTAGTTCTACTTTTGATAGTGTAATTTTGGCATTAATTAATAACCCAATCACTATCATGGACACTATTGAGAAATTGAAAAAAACTGCAACTGACTTGCTAATTCAGTAATATTGAATGTTAATGTTATTGTAGCATCAATACTTATTGCAATAGATGAATCTTTATTCACTAAAAATAGAAACATTTACCAAGAATAAGAAATTAATCATGTAATTCTTTATAGTATTTATTTATAAAAGAATAAATTTTGATTAAATAAGGAAGTTGTTATAAATAAATTCAATTTTATTAAATATAATCAAATGATTTATTCATTTTAGTTTAGATTTATTTATATAATAAATAGGATATTCAATTTTATTCATTGCTAGTCTTTGATCCTAAGTTTAAATGCAAAAAAATCTTATTTAATAATTATAAACTGTAAATGAGTTAATCCTATATTATTTTACAATCTTAATTAAATCGTCGTCTGCATGCACTAGATATCTCTCTCTTTCAAAACTGCATCACCCACTAATTCAAATTCTAAAGATTAATACAGTGAATTTCTTACCATCAACAAGAGGATGGTATTAATTGTCTACATTTAATGCTACAAAAAATGTATTTAAATAATGGTTTTTACTGTTGATATTTATTCATTACAAATAACTTGTTAAAAAGTAACTATAGAGTGCGAGTAACTCCCCCTAGTATAATAGTAAAGTATCAATTTATTATAGTGCCCACAATGTTCATGGGTCTGCTAATAATCTATATTTTGCTGATAAGTTTGGCTTTCAAGAAGGCTATAAAGCATTGATTATTTGAAAAGCTTGATGAAAGAAGTCTTACATTATTCAATTAAAGAGCAAAATCGCAAAAATTTAAAAACATTTGCGAAGACTGATAATATACTCAATATATTGACTTCATAAATGAGCATTAATTCTTGCTTGCAAAATACTTAAGATTAATGAACTAAAGCATAGTTAATAAATTTACATTACAAGAGAGTAAATAGGAATGCGATTTGGTGAAGATTTTAGTGAATCTTGAGAAGAAAAAAAAATGTTCAGGAATACAACAAATCCTTTGATTGAAAAAAAGTCTATCACCAAAGGAAATCTTATCCAAAATAAGCAGAAGACCACCAAAGAGATTTCACGAACCGCAAATACAGGAAAGCACCATAAGTAAATAAGAAACTCAAAAGCTAACAGTAAGAATGCCATATAATATTATTCGCAAATTCGGGAAATGTAAAAATTCGTCTGGAGAAAGTGCAATATTATGTTAAAATAAAGGTTTGATGCATCAATAGATCCGTTCCTGTTCCAACTTGTTTGTCTATGCACTTTCTTACGTTCTTCGTCAGATAATTGAAATTCAAGTGGCATAAAATTTCTGCATTCGGGGAACGATTTCCCAATTTCACTATAGCAAAAATGATTAAATACATGTGCCAAAAGTAATACAAAGCCATAGCTCACAAAACTATAGATTTTATGACAACATAAAATTAAAGGAGGAGAAAGAATAGACTTACCTTTAGTTTTAATATTGCCTGTCGTAATATATTAACACCCTTTCTTCCAAGTGATAAAGAATAGGTGGTGCTTGATTATATTATATAGGTTGATTCAAGTAAAGTGTGGTCTTAATACTGAATATCTTTGATGATACAAATAAAAGGGATGCTTGGTGATTTTGTTAACTGTATTTAAGAAGAGCTCATAAACTTTATAAACAAAATAAACTTATTCACACTATAAAGTCCAAACTAGATGATTTCTAATCTAAAGAAAAAGCTATAATGGGAAAAGAAGGGATGATAAGATTTAATGCAAGGCGATGATATTTATAAAAAATCTGGACAACAACTAAAATACATGCATAATAAAGTCTTTTAAATAGGAGAATAAATTAAAGGTTAATATCGATAACTATTATATTTATAGAATCAATGTGATTAAAATGAATTCGTTAATTTATTAAATGATATAAATATAGTAACAATACTAAAATCAATTCATATCAGTAATAGTAATATAAAATAGTGGATGAAACATGACAGCTGCTAAATGGTTCTTATACCCAAAGCCATAAAAAAAACTCAAAAGGTTCTGCCCTGATACCTCGTACATGCTCAATAATTTGTAGTTTCTCGTCTAATTAAAGACAAAACAGTTATATAGTGGAAATAAGAAAAATAAACATACAATACGCCCAATAAAGAGGAGATAAACTTGAATGTAAAAATTTCATGTGCTACTAGTTGATGTTCTTGACTTATGAAGGAGAGAAAATAACTACAACATAATTGCATGTTCACTGAGATACTAATAAGACACATGGTGTATTCTCAAACAAACTTTAAGGTATAGTAATTGTTTTCAAACTAATTAATTTTAACTATAGTAAAATAACGAGCTTTTGTTATTTCAAAAACAAATTGCGGCGAATGCTGCTCTTATAAACATTTTTCGGAGGTCCATATCTCTGCTTCAGATGGTAAGTAAGCTTATTATATCGGGGAATTATATAATTTTCAAGCCTTTTTTACTTTTCTCTCAGGGAACATTGTCGGCCATTTGATTGAATGAATATATATAAATAAGAAAAATTTTAATCATAATTTATACTAAGTATTAGTTATACTCTATAATCTGCCTTTAATTACATGTTATACATTTTTATACTGATCAATATAAACATTGTATAATTTAGACAAATTTCAATGAGAAACTCAGGAATCGCCTCATGAAGCAACTACATTCAACAACAAAGAATTTACAGTATACTTAAGATTAATTAAACTTTTTAATTTAGATTTATCAAGAAAATATGCTAATAATCTTAGCTAATGAGTTAAGGGTGACCGCAGTAAAGCTCATTTCACAGAGTAAAATTATAATCATTTTGAATAAAAAAGTGAGCTTTGAACATTTTATATTTTTAGGTCTTTTTATTCCCAAGAATTGCTCTCATTACTATGTGGTTCAAGTTAGACTTTTAAGTAGAATTGACTTAAGAAACTTCAAGATCGCAATTTCATAGAGTTTTAAATAAACAGTATTATGAGAAGTTATCAGTCACGTGTTCAGGGAGAAGATAAATTATTAGACTCTTGATAAATAAGGCAAAATTAGGGTGATAGGGATTACTAGCAGTGCTTTGCAATGATGCATTTAAATATGGAAGTGGAATACAACTTTTCTCAAATTGTAGTCTAAAACATAGGGAATGATGTTTTAATGCCTGTCGTTTACATACACGAATCATACAAACTTGGGAGAGTTTTGGCTATACTTAGACGATAATCCAAGATAGCATGAACCTTATAAAGACAAAAAGAGAAGTACCATATTAAAAGAGAATTATCAAAATAAGTACAAACAAAAAGCATAAGCAAAATGTCAATCAAAGAGTAATTTAGTTGCTGTTAAAAGTGTGAATATATCATTAATAAAATTAAGATTAAAAATTAATCACATGGAATCCTCAATTGGCACGCCTTAAAATGGTGTAATTTTGCGCGTCATAATTTGGAGATCTAGAATACACTTGTTTGCCTACATTTGGAAAGTGTCATGTCTCGCCACGTTATCCATTTATTCATAATTTCTCCCAAGTTTGATAGTCTCATTACTAGTCTTGTCATTCTGTTTGTTTCCTATATTCATAAAATTAAGTTAACTTAAACATTGAATTAAGTCAGATAAATACCAATCTAGATGTTGCTTGTTTTTTCATTTCCTTAACTTGTTTTCTGTTTGAGAGTGATGCTTTAATAATCATGATTAAAGGTTTGTGTCTTTTATTATGTTTCTTTCATGCTTTTAAGTAAAATTCTTAATATATTTATAAGCATACTTGTATAATGATTTTTAATTTTCACCAATGTTTAAATTTTATTAATCTCCTCCTATTATATGGAATTAGTCACATGTAGTCTTTGTTTACCTCCAAAAAGTTCTTAACTGAATGACTGTTAAACAGATCTAACAAGACTACCCAAGATGTAGGATGCTGCATTCTTATTTTAAGTTTTCAAGATTAATTGGTTTGTGTTGACTATGCTGCCATCTATCAATTACATAAATGATAATGTTAAGCCTAGTTTATTTGAAGTATAATTATTTTATAATTCACGGCTTTTACAATTGATTATGCTTATATTAATATAAATTTAAAAAAAAAGATAAATGTCTACCTGGATTCTATTAGTATGGTACATTTTTTTATGGCAATAAGTTGTCACTAAATCTATTAATTTTAAAGCGAATTGATATTTATAAATTTATTGTGCTTTGATTTGGAAAATTTATTATAAATTGTTGGGGTTGTATTTGATTTTAGACTATCACTTCAATGTCAAATTGCTACTTGAAATAATTATAATATTATCAAGAAAAATTTTGATACATTAATCTAATAATTTTATAATTTTAATTTAATAATTTTGTTTTACTTTACACTCAAATAAAGTGATAGCTTTAAGTGATATATAGTAGTTTTCAGATCTAGATCTTATGATCACTCGTATATTTGAATAAATTTACTTTATTTCATTCAATACTATGTATGTGATTTTAAATTATAGTTTCATAATTGATTAAAGAAAAAATTCAATTAAAAAAGATAAAAAACACCAACCCCAATATTTATTGTTACTTATTATTAATATACCATATCTTAATATGTTCTCTACATTATACATTATAATATAACAAAGTGATATATAAACGAATTAAAAACTAGATAATAACTATAAGGTAAATTAATTTTTCAAAAATATCCAAAAATAATCAATTCTTAATATATATATATAGGTAGTAGACTCTTTTTGTTTGACCAATCTCATTGTTATTGTAATACTTTTCCTTTCCTTTATTGAACTTTGATTGGTAAACAATTATTTCTTTAAAAATTCCTCTATTTACTGTTTTGCTCGACTATTATTAGCTGTCCTTTTTAATATTTTTTATCATTTTCACTAACAGTGTTGTCTCAAAATTATTGAATGAAATTCCTATGAAACTTTTTCATTTTTTAGTTAAGATAACTAAATATACCTGTAAATTCTTCACATTTTACTTTATTTAAATATAATTATAGTTTTTCTGAATAATTTTAGCTTACTAGTCTTCAATTATATCATGATAAAGTATAAATAAGACAAATTGCCGGCTTACTCTCAAAGGCTTATGTTTAAAAATAGTAATAATAACAATAACAATAATAATGACTATATTCATGATGATTTTAAAGCTGAGAAGATCAAGGAGTTTCTTATAGTCACTTTCGCATTTATAGAAAATAATCATGAATTTATAAATTAAAATATAAAAACAATTATCATAGGAAATAAAGAAATGGAAAAGCAGAGAGAGTTGGCTACTCACTAAAATTTGAAAGTTACAAAAAACGTATCCAAATTATATATATTTCAGCAATACTTACCAGCAGGAGATAAATTGAAACAAAACTGATGACTTGTAAGGAAATAGTTCAAAAGATATAAATAAAATAGGTTGGCTAGATGGAAGAAAATATGATGATAATTATTACGATAATAATGCTATTTTTACTAATCTTTATTCTTTAAATTTATTACACAAAATTAAAATACAAATTTTATATAATTTATAATTCATTAGACAAAGCAAGTCATTCTACTTATTCGTATTACCCTCAGATGCTGTATTTCACACAACAAATGGTTAGAAAGGTAGAAAACAAAAGCCAATATTTTCAAAACAAAGTTAGATCGTCAAGACCATACAAAGAAAATCATCAAAGGTATATTAAGGTTAAACAATGATTGGGTACAATTTTTTGATATGATCAAAAAGGTAATAACTAATGGCTTCACAAGGGAAGCATGATTGTGTATGATTTAAGCGAGTTAAAATAACACAATTTTCAGCAATTTCATTATGTAACCCTTAACTCTTCATTTTTGGGATTTTGAGGGCCTCAAAAAATGCTCAGGGGGATTCATGAGATGACCTGGAATTAAGCAAATCCACTAAATTTGGGCTCCTTAAGAAGAGTGTGACACCGGAACACCAGATATATAGTCATTCAAAAGTTATTGAGGGATCATTTTGTTAATTTTGGAATTTCTGAAAATTTGTTCAAGACCGAAACCTTTCCCGTTAAAATTCAACTTCAAATATATTTTACCAATAAACTCCCAAAAATAATGAATATATTCAAAATAAGACCTCACTGAACAAGAATAAATAATAAGATTTGATTTTTCTTTAAAACGAGCAAAGTTACAAGCATTTTAAGTTTTGTGTTGTGGCCCCCTGGGGTGGTTAGCTAAAATATTATTTTCATTCAAATAAAATGTTCTTAAAATAAGTTTAATCATCAAAGCAATAAGTTCTAACTCATTTATTAGGTCTAAAATAACTTTTCTTTAGATTCAGAGGCAACCCAAATTCATTATTAACTATTTCAGCATTAACATCATAAAATATTAGATTTTGAATATTTTTCTTTTTATGTCTTTAAATTAATTATGTATTATTTGTAAATTTGACTGTGAAACGATACTATATCTGGGTTTCTATAGATTCTTTTGGAAAGTCATTTAGACCTAATTAAATGCTTTTTACATGTTATTTGATGTTTTAATTTTAATAATTTATAGAACATTTTACAAGATCTTGAGATATAAATGTTTCAGCGGACGCTCACTAAGGGTCCATTACCTAAGCTTTGATTCATAACTTTATAGGGAAACCTGGAACTGGTATATTCCTAATGAAAGAACATGTGAAGGATCACAGAGAGAGAAAGTCATTGGCTATTAAATAAGTGAGAAAGAGACTTTATAGAGATGTCTTAAAACCAGATGAAATGAACATAGATGCAGGAGCTGGCACTAAGAGAAGAAATATGGGCCCAAGCAAGCCATAAGAAGAGGAGAAGAAAGAGAACCCAAATCCCTTTCTGGGTTAATTTAATATGTGAACTTATTCATTCATTTAAATCTAAAACTTATTATAAACATTCATTCTTCCTTCTCTTGCATAAACTGTTGTCTTATCGATGCTCACTCTTTTGAAGCTACTCTGAATAAAGTCTACTGTATCTATAGGCAAGTCTTGCATTAGGTGATTCAGCAGCAGTTTCTTGTAGTGGGTCTTTATTTAACTCCAGCTGAATTCAGTTCCATTAAATTAAGGGCTGTAAGTAACGTTGTAAATAGGAGTTATGTTTAGGTCTTCAAAAGCTTTCTTAGACTCCTTAGTCTTATGAACTGAGAGGTTGTCAACAAACAGGATGATCTCTTGTTACTATACTTCTCTCTGAGTTTATGTATGAACTCTATATACTACTCTCGCTTAATAGAGCGAGGGTGAATAACATAACTTCCTAAGCCAGAGTCTTCGCTAATTTCTGCTAAAATTGCATGGGTTACAATCTTTAATTTCTAGTCATAGACTTCTATATTATCATACTTCTTATACCAAGACTTATTAATAAAGGTGTTGTAGTAAACACAGTTTCATCAGCGTGTATGAACTTGATGTGATTGTTGATAGCTCTCTGCATTTAATCATATATATTGTTTAAATTATTACTACTAAATGGCACTGTAAAATTAATCACTCTCTTCACTCAGTTGACAGTAGGATAGTAATACCATTTCGTCTAAAAATATTGGCTATAGTCAGGAACTTACGATGAAACATCACAGCTCGCTATTCTAATGGGAAATGTGCCCAATACTATAAAGTCTTCGAGTCGCAGAGGAAGTAAATATGAGCATGAGAAAACTTTTGTTCCTTGCAGGATGAGTTCAAGAACCAGAATTAGAATGCTAAACAGCTAGCAAGCAGTGATACCTAACAGTTGAGGCACTCTTGCGTAATAACTTTGCTATAGCTGCATAATTTAGTACAGGTTTGACTTAGTCTATATAAATACACGTACCATACCTAAGCTTAAGCAGTAAATCTAAATATTACTCATCATAAATCGACCCTAAATTTCGCTAATTCTATTTCTCATTTTGTAAATTGGCCTAATTTCTCTACTAACCCCAATAAGACCCCAACTATACCCTACAAATCAAAGCACTTATAAATAATGGGGTTTTTAATGCATTCTAGAAAATTTTTTTACGATTTATTTTTGTTTAAATATTATAAAATTGCCAAAATTAATTTTATAAATAGGGCAACAAGAATATTACTAAAATACAATTGATTTGGGATATTACAAAAATAAATACATAAAAGTAATTATACATAATATTTAATGCCACTTATTTACGAAGCTTTTAATACTAATTTGATTTGTATATCATTAGACTTTATTCTTGATTTTAATTGCCAGTCTATTAGTCTCGTAGTCTATTATTATATTTATTTTAATATTAAAATTTTTCATTAATTAAATTATATTAAAATTAGACTATAGACTTAGAATTAAAAAGATAAAAGTTGAATTTTCTGTAATTAGACTATAAACCATTAGACTTGTGATGTATAATAAGAGAAATTAGTTTAATATTTAAATAAATAAATAAATAAATGGGTCTATAGAGTGGTATTCGATAAACCTATCGCTGATTCAGATTCTGGCACTTGCAATATTAGAGTTACCTTGACTATGTGCGGTGTCTCAGCACTTGACTTCCTCACCCTTCACATCTACCCAGCAATAAGATACGTTTCTGACATCGAATACAATGAATGCGAAAACAATTACAACTTAATAATCTTTGGTTAGCAGAGGTTTAGGAGCAAGCATTTCCAACCATGCCGATTAAGATCTAAACAGATGACTTTATTCTTTGCGGTGCTTATGCCATTACGAGCAACGAGAACATTGTACTATACTCATCCATCATTCAATCGATCACTCAAAATCACGCCGGCGAACGGTTTCCTCAATCAAGGAGCTGGTGAAAATGATAAAATCGCTCAATACTGCAGTTTGAATTATGAATTAATATTTTTATTTAAATATTAAACTAATTTCTCTTATTATACATCACAAGTCTAATGGTTAATAGTCTAATTACAGAAATTAAATATTTTATCTGTTTTAAATTCAAGTCTAATCGTCTAATTTTTATATAATTTAATTAATGAAAATTTTTAATATTAAAATAAATATAATAATAGACTACTAAACTAATAGACTGGCAATTAAAATCAAGAATAAAAGTCTAATGTAATTAAGATTAAACTAGTAATAAAAGCTTTGCAAATAAGTGGCAGTAAATATTATGTATAATTACTTTTATGTATTTATTTTTGTAATTTCCCAAATCAATTGTATTTTAGTAATATTCTTGTAGCCCTAATTTATAAATTTATTTTTAATAAATTTAACAATATTGAATTACATATAAAAATCTCAAAAAACATTCAAAACCTCAAAACTCCTTAATGAGTTTTAGAAGTGCTTTGATTTGTATGGAATTTTTTAGGGGTTGGGGTTATTAATTAAATGCGAGACTAAAATAGCAAGCTTTTGGGGTCTATTTATGATGAAGAGTATTTAGATTTAGTGTTTAAGTTGCGTTATGGTTGTTATATATACAGTGAATAAGTCGAACCCGTACTGAACTATTAGTCTATAGTACTGCTCTTAAAGCGAAGTACATCGACTGTTCTCTCTCTCACTGCTTAAAAGCTGTGTTTTTAAAGCAATAATAGCTGAATTCTTAGCCTAAGAGGAATTCAAAGTTTTAATAGAAGCATATTGACTATCTTATCAATAGGAAAACCTTGAATTATTGGGCTCACTTCTCTCTCGACCAACGAGCTATTATGTTTCACCGCCAGTTCCCTGAGTTGAAGATCTCAGCATAGTCTGTTTCTAACATTTATAAACGAAACGATATCACTTACATAGGTGTAAATCGTATCAAGAGAGATATTGATTTCACCCTGCCATTTTACAACAATAACCTAAATTATATTTAAATTAAATGCAGAGAGCTAAGTTTATACTTGCTGACGAGGCAGTGTTTACCTTCAACACTTTCATA
>ARYC01007131.1:0-19540 GCA_000711775.1 Oxytricha trifallax
TATGGTACTCCTGGATACTTTCCAGAAAGAGAGGACTGGAGAGATGGTGATATTAAGTGGGACATATGGGCTCTAGCAGCAATAATTTGAGAATGCGATATGGCAAGAAATGATTACTATAGCTGCAAAAGAGAGAAAGATTCAAAACAGAGAATACAGCAATATCTCGACTAGAATAATATAAAAGGTAGAATGAAAGATATGGCTGAGTAGATAATTATTAAGCCTGATCACAGAGCTGACCATAAAATAGACTAAATTGTTAGTTGGATAGGAAAAATAAAGTTAAGAAAGCTGCCTCATGATGCCAAAGTACTGTTTGAGTGAATAATAAAAATAAAACACTTGCATTACACACTAATTTATATTACATTATAACCATAAACCCCTACATAAACCCTATTAAAACCCTAATAAAGCATGCGTTAATAGTCTACTTTTATCAATCAAAAACTCAATCAAACAACTTCAGGGGTTTTGGGGTTTTGAATACTGCTGCCAATAGTTTAATTCTTTGTGATGGCTTATTTAAGCTTTTTGTAGTACATATAGATGTGTCTCATGGGCTCCTTCTCATGGCGATTAGGGGGTCTTCCAAATTGTCTCTGGAAGTTCAGATCGTAAGCTTTTAATTCGTTTTTTACTTTCTTTTTCTCTGAGGATAGTTCTTCTATGGTCAAGGTTATCAAGAGTTTTCCACTAATTTTGGAATTTAAAACAACTTTAAAAGACAACTAAAACATACAAAATCATATTTTCTTAATCTATCATGAAATTATATATCGATTGCTTTTATTTATTATCAAAATTAGTATAATATATACCTGTTACTCAAAGGACAGCAATTGCAGATAAAATTTAAACACTGGACCACAATCAAATCAACCCCAAAAATAAACCTCAATTCAGACAGTAGCACACTTTTGATCATAATTAAGAAGAGACATCTGGTATATCATGGCTCCAGAGACCTCAAACAAATAATGTTGAAGATACAAGAAAGCAGTAACAAAACAGAAACGGCATGATTTCTCAGTAATATTAAGAGGAGACTTATGACAGAGTAGAAAATAGAAAGCAGACATCCAACCAGTAATATTTCTCATCAAATCAGAGCAGCATTAAGAAATCCCCATTTTCAAAGAAACAATTCAATGAAGATTTCAAAATGGATTTGTAATCGCAGCAGTAGCAAACTAGATTCAACAACAATAACAATAGACAGAGAGATTAATATGAATATGATAATGGCTTTGATCAGTATGACAATAACAAGGGAGCAGGAAATTACAGCACTTTTAGCAATTCAAAGCAACAGCAATAAAAACTGGATTTCTACCCATCTCAGAAATAGTCAGCCAGAAATTAGTTCGAAGACGAGGAAGATCAAGATTTCTATGAGGTCACCAATGGATATAGAAATCATTAAAACAAAGGGTAAAACCATAATGAGGATAGACCACTTTAAAGTTAAAGAAACTAGAGACCAAATTAGCAGTAGAATAACTATAAACAATTCAATGATGAGGATTAACAGGAGGAGGAATAAGAAATTAGGTAATCAAACAAGAGATAAAATCAACCTGTAAATATTGATGATATTCCAATTAAGCCATCATTAAAGAATCCTTATGAGGAATTCATGAGAGAGGATGCAGATAATCTCAAAGCAAAGAAAGCTCAGAATGAAGCTAAAAACATTGATGACATCCCAATAAAACCTCCAAAGAAAAACCCATAATTTGATGATAATGAATTCATAAATGAAGATAGATGTGTTAAGGCTGTAGCTGAAAAGTAATTCTCAACTAACTCCCAGTTTACAATAAATAAATTTTTAATGCAGCTTTTGTTATTGATTAATCTTATAAATCACTTGGAGGGAGCATAGACGATTCTCAGATAGTGCCACCAAAGTATAACTTCGAAGAAATGTTAGAAAAAGCAATGCTTGATTAAGGTATGGACCCTGGTGTGAGTCAAGTTAATGATAATTCAGCAAAGAAGAAAGGCATGCAAATGAGAAGATCGAAAACTACTAGACCTCAAGAAGAGTTTTACTATTTATGTTATTTTGCCTTAAGAGTCTGATGAAGATCAATAATCAGATAATGGCTTGCCACCAACAAAGAAAGCCTTAAAGAAAGAAAACTTGAAAAAGAGACAGAAGTATGATCCAAGAAAGGCAATTGAAGAGGCCAAGAAAAAAGAAGAAGAAAGTTAAGTCAAAGGATAGTAAGATGATGACTCAAAAACAAATAAAAGAGCTATTC
The DNA here is from genome assembly GCA_000711775.1 of Oxytricha trifallax. Classification (NCBI taxonomy): domain Eukaryota; phylum Ciliophora; class Spirotrichea; order Sporadotrichida; family Oxytrichidae; genus Oxytricha; species Oxytricha trifallax. The sequence goes on from ARYC01007131.1 coordinate 2,274, forward strand.
CAGACTAAGGTTCAAGTAAAAATAAGAAAGTTGAGGACAGAATAAGGTCACAAACTAGCCAACCCAAGACTTCTCAAGATGAGACAAAGAGCCGAGATTAATCTCAAAAGCCTAATAGAAAAACTCTAAAGCAAGTAGAAGCGGAGTCTTAAGAAAAGCAGCATGCCCACGACAACGATTAAGCATCCTAAGATGGTGTTTAATCGACTACAAACGCAAGCAGTTCAGCACCAGGCCAAGGTGCTCCAAAGCAATTCTTAAAAAGAAAGACTTAAGCAGTTAAATTTCAGAAAGTGGACTGGAAAGTGAGGTCTAGAATTGATTGCTGGACTAATAAGGGAGCTGAGAAGGATTCTAGGTCAAATAATATAAGCCAGACAAGAAGGAAAACATCTGCACTTAGATCCCCTAAAGCAGAGCTACCACCAAAGGCAATTGTCGGTTAGAAATAGGATGATTCCAAATAATAAGCAAACATTAAGAAAATTGAGGAATATAAATTATTAAAAGAATTAAATCATTATCAATTTAATAAATTTATAAATTAAGAATTACTTATTTCTAAATAATGAATGATTTCTTAAGATTTATTTCAGTAAAATATTTTAATTGGATCATATATACTTATTTTATATAATACTAGAATTATATATCAATAATGCAAACAATTTATATGTTCGAAATAATCTCTTCTCTATATTAATATTTATGATTAATTTTTATAAATTAATTTTTATAAAAAATACTTTTGTGTATAGTCTTTCCCCCTAAAATTTCTTAAGTTACTTTAAATAAAGTTGAGCAACAATAGTAACCAATCAACCCCTAAAATCTGCAGAAAAGCTAAGTTCCCTCAATAACAAATTCGTTTTCTTAAGTCCCAATCTAATCTCTAAATTTAATTCAAAACCAAATGGTGCAAAACTCAAAGATTAATTGATAATTTAATTTTAAAGAGTGTAATAAAGTTAAACAACAACTAGCATGTACCTCATCACTTCCAAGACGAGACAATAGATGTAGAAAGCATCCCAGATGAAAACGATCAAGAATAGTATTACGAGGCACCTGCTCAATAAAACAAGTAGCAATCTTACATGAACTTCCAGTAAAATCCTCAAAATTTCAACAACATCCCTATGACTAACCAGATGTAAGTACAATCACTAGGAGGTCTACCCTAGCAACCTCATTTGTAAAATATAGCTTAATTGTAAAGCTATCCGCCTACTATGAATCAAATTAACCAGGATATTGGGGTATTCAACCATTCACCCCCTTAATATCAGCAATAAATGTACGGGTTGTAAGAGAAATACCAAAACCCCTCAAACAGCAGCTAAACTTTCACTAATATGATGAATTAATATAATAACTTAGATCGTGCTGCGATTGGAGGGAATCAAGGAGTATTCACTTAATAATAGTAGTAATTCTAGAATATGCCTACTAATGCCACAACTTATTAAACACAGTAGAATTAAGCATAATATAATACAGTTTAAGATGAAGGATAGCAGGCAGATACTGTAACTTTGAAGCTGGAAGAACTTGAAAAAGTTTAAACTATTTTATTATCACTATTTATAGTCAAATGTGAAGGTATGTTTGAAATATAAAAGTATACGAGATGTTCCACCCTAGAGAGCAGACTTTCGAAGATTGCCAGATCTAGGATATGATAACTCGTGATACTTTAATCCCACACATGTCAACAGACAGCATGTTCTTCACTTGTTACTCTGACGACATTTATGATACAATCCTCGAAGAGCTGAAGTTTAACTATAATCAATTGTTAATATAGTTTCTCACATTTTTGTATACAATTAAATCATTTATTCATCAATCAACTGTGCAATGAAAGCAATGAATGATCAAGTAAAAGAACCTTAACTGTGCAAGAAAGCAATACTTTAAATATAATAATTACTAATAGCAATTTCTGATATTTTAATGAGATTCTTAAATATACATATAAATTTATAAAGTTTTATTGAATTTTAATTGATTTACAAATACTTTCAACAATCTTGCATAAGTGTCCAAAAATACATGAATATATAATTATAGAGATGATTATAATTAATAATTCAAATTTTAAAATATCTCTAATGATAAAGTAATTATAAGATCTTACCATTTGGAATGACCCTAAGTTATTTGATTTAATTTTAATAAATTTTGAAAAATCTTATTATTACCATGCACAATTATAAAAAATTAATTTATTTGATGTTTCACTATATGACCTGAAATCCAAATATGACGATGTAATTGCCCCAAGATCTTCAGGAACTTAGTTTTTTCAGGATAATCTTGTAAAATAACGATTATAATAACTTATAATATTTATAAAACTCAATAAATCTGTTCACTTTAAAGAACTACGTTGAATTGCACCAAAACATGATAAGCTATATTTTCACAGTTTGTGAGCACAAAACCCAACCAGATTTTGTCAAGTTTCAAAGTGTATCCTTGCTGCAAAGATATCTCAAAGCCAAAAATTAGTAAGCTATTATTTTTTTATCTATATCTTTGCAAGATTATTCAATTTACTCAATAAAGTTTCTTCAAGTTCTATATCTATATTTATAACTAGTAATTAACTTGCTCATAGTTCGTTAAAAAAGGAAAGAATGTAGCTGATTGCTTTATCTTGCATACTTTTGGCTTCAAAGTAATGTGATGAGGAGATTTAAATAAAGAAAATTCATAAATATGCAGGCTATTCGTTTACCAACCAAGATTTCTCAACTTGCCAGCTAAAAAGTAATTAAAACTTCTTCAATTTGCAATTAAGACTTCATAAAACACCAATTAAATTATCTAATTTATTCTCATATAGTTCTGAAAAGTTTGAATTTTAAGTTGGTAAACTTAGCAGACGACATATATGGCTACACTCAGCTATGCTTACTATCCATTAAATCTCTACTCCCAAATGATGAAAATGTGACATTTAACTGGCTACAAGGGTTTTCCATAAATATCTTGGAAATGTTGTACTAAAATAACTAATTCTTTCATAGTTATTCCATCCCTGAACTTGCTACTGGATGTAAGTGAAATTAGAAAGATAGTATCAGTCATTATATAAGTAATTCCCAAAATGCTTTTGATTATTGAATTAATTTTTTTTCAAAAATTATAGTGATTTAAACGTCAATCATTATTCTCAGTAAATTTGCAGGAGCTAGTCCAATAACTCTAAGATGTAAGTAAATTAATAGAGAAATATTTATATAATTCTCTAATAAAACAAATCCATAATTTTATAGTATCAAACTTCACAAGGGTGGATATAATAACAATTGAGAAAGTATCTAAGAGAATGCTCAAACATGTACTTGGAGAGCATATTTAATAATTTTATATGCATTTCAATGGTTGAAATAAAAAATCTAATTATCACAAATCTTTATATTGTATAATATAATGAGCATATCTACAATCAATTCAAGTTTTGACATTCAAACATGATTTCATTTTATTTCTTTAAATTTTTTAATATTTTTAATAAATTTATTAAATTTTACGAAATGTATTACACTGACTATGTTATTATAAAAATATATATTTTATTAAAATAGAAATAAAATATTATTTTGCGAAAAAAAGGATTGATTTTTATCTTTCTCTCATATTAATACAGCTTCATTTTCTCAAAAAAGAAATACTCACACAATCAATAATAACAAACATATTTATATTTGCTTCATTAAACCAAAGAATCATTAAATTATTATTATTAATGGAAAAGAATATTAATTGTTGAGTTTTAATAATATGTATTATTAAATTTTTTAAAAAAAGGTAGTAACGATTCATTGAATATATAATAAAATTTATATAAAGAATCGAAGAAAGAATGGAATTTGACATTTTAAACGAGATATTGACCGGGACAGTGGCTCAATTATTCACTGATTTCTCAAAACACAATAATTTCATGAAGACCTCATCTCAAATGGGACAAGACAAAAGTGAAATACCTAAGTAATTTTGGGGGGGGGAAGTTTCCTGACAAGAGGGAAGTTTCCTGTCAAGTAAATTTTTTTAAATATAATTTTTATTAGTTAAGCATAAAAAATTTTAATTAATAATTTTTGACTCATTAAATGGCTATAGGATAATTTAAACATTTTTTAAGAGTTAATTAGATAAATTGCAATTATTTTCTAATATCATAACTAAAGATATCGAATCATATTTTCATTATAATTTTAACTAAAAGTTTTGAAAAACTTTTGTAAATAAAATGATATATTAATGAAAATATTGCTCAACATAAAGTAGATCTTATAATCCTTCATGATTGATAGGTTAAATTTTTGAATTACAAATATGTTAAAATTAAAGAAGGTGTTTATAGTTGTAAAAAATAAAAATTCCATATAGAAAAAATAAATTAAAAAAAATAAAAATTTTCTTGACAGGAAACTTCCCTAAAATTTTATTTTTATCATAAACCTTGACAGGAAACTTCCCCCCCCCCCGTAATTTTATATTTATGTATTAAATAGATGAATTATTTTATTTCTGATTAATGATAAAGGATAATGAGATAACTATCCGTTTTACATTTTAAAAAAAAATAAAATTAAGTAATTTGATTTCTATGGGTCATCACTACCAACAAGCTAGATTTAAACAGAAACTAGTAAAATATCAGATACAGGAATCATTGAATGGCTGCAATCAGATGCCAAAGTTAAGTTACAGGAGGCATATAGAAAACTAGATTTGGATAATTCCAAAATTAGTGGAAAAAATTATTAAAATAGTTTAGATTAACATAGAAATATTATTTCTATTTTAAAAGATTTTTAATAATATTTACAGGTATATCTGACTAAGCTTCAGCTCCACGATCTGTATTAAGCATGTCATCTTAAGTGACTTTACCAGTTGTCTGAAATTAGTTTTATCTTTAGGAAGGCCACAAAACTATACTTGAGTCCACAGAATCCTAGCTTCTTTGAGATGCTTAGGGTAAACCAAAAGTTTACTAAGATATTTGATGATCTTATTTTCTTGGATTTTGCTAGTCTGAAAACACGATGTTTTTATTGTTGTTTCTTTGAACTTAAATTGGAGATTAGTCTCTATGATTATCAAAATCTACCTATTTCTGAAGCTTCTAGGTTTAATTGAATATTTGAGATTTCGCGTTTTAATTGTTCACAATGGACTAGGAATAATTTTATGGCTTACTCTGCATCAAATTTTTCTTTTAGTGATTGATTTAGCTTTAAACTAGCTTTTTCTGAATTGAGAATATCCATCTGCCATTCTTAAAGAGTTAAGGTACCAACTTACACAGTTCTTCAATCTTCTTACGTCTTTATTGCATAATTTAAACATTTAGGGGGTCTTTGGGGCCTTTAGCTAATCCAAATTACTTTTCTAAGTCATTCATATCTCTCTTAATCGCAATGACTTCCCTACAACTCGACAAGATTCTTCTGATTTTCCAACCTTTGACGACTGCATTCAAAGCTCTACGGTACTTATATCTGTTGATAATGCTAACTTATTTGAAGTTTCTTGAATAGTAGCCCTTCCATACTTTCTGTATAAATGTAACACAGTGCTCAACATACTTTCTGAACATATCATCATCCATCATTTTTTTGTTTTCATGAGCTTGAGAAATCATTGAACATAGCTGCTGTAAAAATTTAAGTCTATACTTCCCATAAGCTACTGACATTAATCTTCTGAACTCAATTTTATTTTACAAAATGCCCTTTTGTTAGAATGATTATCTTATTGTCCGAATAAGATATATTAAGCTTAGATATGATATTAAATATGTTGAATTATCATACTGGATTTTGTATACTCAGAATTAACTTAATGCTAAAAAATAACTAACTAGCTAATTGACTTAAATATGTTTTTACTTCTGAACTTGCGCATGTATTTGAAATTCTCCTATTACTTCCTAAGTATTTTCCTTTGAATAAATCCCCTAACAACTTTCTATATTCTAACAGCACTCTCTATACGTCTTATGCGCATCTGCTCTTTTTCCTTGGCTTTTAACTTGAGCATCTCAATCTCTCGTTTCTTCTTAAGTTCCTACTCTATTTCTTTTTACTTAATGTCCTGGGGTCTAGGGGATTTAGAATTTAACATCATTCTTGAATTTTATATTTGGGTTCTTTGTTAGAGGTTTTAAGAAGAATCTTCGAGTTTTGTTAATTGATTCTTTCTTGGGGATTAATGCTGAGAAATTGGAAGGTTTATTTTTGTTGTTATAACATTAAATTGAGGTGGGTCTAATTAAAATAAATACATATAGCTAATTAGAGTATAATAATCAAAACCCCAAAACCCTTTCAGTAGTTTGATTGAGTTTTTGATTGATAAAAGTAGACTACTAACGCATACTTTATTAGGGTTTTAATAGGGTTTATGTAGGGGTTTAATGTTTAAATATTAGTAATTTAAGTGAGTATATGCGAGGTTTGGGGTCAGTTTATGACAGTGACTATATAGGTTTATTGTTTAAGTTGCGATATGGATGTGATGAATATAGTGAATAACTCAAGCCTGTTCTAAATTATACATCTATAGCAAGGCTACTTCATAAATCTCCTGCAACTGTGAGGTCTCACTGTCTATTAGCATTTAATTTAAAGAGATAGCATCTTAATTCTAAGCCTAAAAGACCTCTAAAATTTTAGCAGCATCATATTGAATATCTTATTAATGATAAGACTCTTAAATACTGGGCTCATTTCTCTTTGGCCTAGAAAGCTGTGATGTTTTATCGCCAATTTCTGAGCTTCATATCTCTGCTTAATCTATAGCGAACATATATAAAAAGAACGGAATATCTTACAAGACAGTCAATCGCATAAAGAGAGTGATTGACTTTAATGTTCCATTTTATAAGAATAATTTAAGTTATATATTCGATTAAATGCAGAGGTCTTAAGAGCATAATATAAAATTCATTCATGCTGATGAAGCAGTATTTACATTCAATACCTTTATATCAAGATCTTGGTACAAGAGGTATAGTAATATTGAAGTTTATGACTAAAAGGTTAAGGTGTAAACTCATTCAATTCTTGGTGGAATAAGTGAAGATAGTGGTCTCGAGACTTATGTTATTCATCCTCGCTCAATAAAGACTGAATAATATATTAAGTTCTTACAATAACTCAGAGATAAGTACGCTGACTAAGAGATTATTCTATTCGTTGATAACTTATCAGTTCATAAAACTAAAGACTCAAGGAAGGAATATGAAAGACTAAATATAACACCTGTATTTAATGTTCCTTACAGCCCTTAGTTCAATGGAATTGAATTATATTGGGGGTTATTGAAAGGTCATTATAAGAAATTGCTGCTCTACCATATGATGCATGATTTAAAGATAGATACAGTAGATTTTATTAAGAGTTCTGCTAAGAGAGTCAGCGATGATAAAGCTAAAGTGTGTGCAAGAGAAGGGAGATTTTGTGTTTATAAATAAGTTTTAAGATTTAAACGAATGAATAAGATCACATATTAAATTTGCCCGTAAAAGGATTTGGCTTCTCTTTCTTTTCTTCCTCTTAAGGCTTGCTTGGGCCTATGTTTCTTCTCTTAGTGCCAGCTCCCGCATCTATGTTCATCTCTTCTGGCTTTTATAAATCTTTGAAGAGTCTCTTACTCAATTCATGTTTTACTTGAGACTTTCTCTCTCTGTTTAATTTGCTGCGCTCTTTCATCAAGTATATAGCAGTACCAGGTTTTTCTATAAAGTTAGAAGGCTAAGCTTACTTGAAATGAAAGGATGCTTTTGAAGTTCCTACAGCCAGGTGTCACTTATTTTTAATACCTTGCTTTTCTTTTTCTTCAGGAGATGCTGTAGCGTTTCTTATGAGCTTCTTAAATAACTTCATTTAAGTACTCAGGTTTCAGAGTTGCAAGAACACCAAAGAAGAACGTTCTCTCTGGCAACTTATTAGAGAGCTGTAGCTTTGATGGAAGGTAGAGAGCTACGTCCGGATCACTCATAGCATCGTCATATAGGTTTGTCACTGATATGTCAGGGTAGTTAGGTATCTCTATCATCCTAATTTCATTAGACTTAAAAGCTTTTTTCTCTTCACTCAGTAAGGCTTTTAAGAATGATATTTTAGTTCCCTCCTAAGTTGGCAAGAAGAGCCCAACTATAATGGATTTATTAATCTTAGTTAAGAACTTACCTTGCTATACCAAATATCTATAGAGGTCCTCTTTACTTCGATATTTTCCTATTAAATCTTGAGATTAAATTCTCTTCATTGCATCATTCAAAGACTCCATCTTGCTTCCTTTTTCTAGAAATGTTAATGAAATTTAAAATTATGGATATCCATTCTAAGTTTATTAAAATCTTACTACTAAATAGGGAGGACCTACTAGAGGTCAACCTTGAAAAGATATGCGGAGAAGCATTGAAAGACTTGCTCCAAGTTTCACAGATTGATTTCCATTTTTATCAATCTATCTCCATTAAATTGCTCCTAATAATGTTTTAATTATTTTAGGAGGTCCTCCAAATTAAGTTCAAACTTTATTAGGAGTTAAATTTTAAGGTTAAAACTTAATTAGGAGCATATTAAGTTTAAAAATGTTTAATAACTTTACCTCCAAATTAAGTTCAAACTTATTTTGGAGGACCTCCTAGAGAAACAAAACTTCATTAGGAGTATTTTAATTTACTAAAATGTATAAAATTCTCATAAAATATGTCAACTTACCGTCTTTTATGGCCAGTTAATTTTCTTACCTCTCAGCAAAGAATCTACCAATGTGTCTTATACTCTACTATGATAGTTTATAGAGGTAAATTTTATCATTATTATAATAAAATATATCAGCAAACTAAAATGAGCGCTAACCTTTTGAGAAGAGCGGCATTACTTGGGTAAAGTCAATAAAAATTATCATTCCAGTAACCAAGAAAAATAGAGACCAGAGACGCTTGCACTCAGTGGGAGTCTACTTATGACAACTTTGACCAATCTAGCTTTGAGATTTAAATATAAGTAAAGCAGGAGGATATCATAGAAGCTGTGCAAATTGAGGAGGAGGTTAAACAACCGCCATAGAGATTAATAAATACCAACCAAAGTTGACTATTAATGCAAAGAATGCAATAAAGCTTTCCCTTACAAGACAACTTATAAAAGACACTTGAGAGATATACACAACGATATGCCAAGGTTATATCTCAAGCATTAAAAGAAAGATGGGAAATATGTCTGTGAGTTTGTGAGAAGCCATACTCTCATACTAGAGACCTCAAAGTACACTTAAAGAAAAAGCACAATCAAAGTTTTGTCTTTATTCATGAACCTACAGGGAACAGATTCCTCTAAAAAGAAGATCAAGAAACCCAGTAGACTCTCTTAGAGTTGAAGTTTAGAAGTAACTAAAAATGAAGAAAGCAGTCAAGAACTTTCCAGTCTCCCAGATCAATAAAATCATGGTTAAAATAGAGGCAATCAAGATTCCTATATTAAAAATTATTGACTTAGACTCTTGCCTAGAAAGCTACCTCACTCTTGAAGATAAAATGGAGAAGAGAGTCATTACTGATGACTAATATGCTTACAAGATATAACCTTTCAATTACTTCCTTGCTGATGACAAGTTCCAAATGGAATTTGCTAATGAGTATCATGCTCTTTAAAAGGCAAAGTTAAATGAGTGCAGGCATATCATCTAGCTTGATGCTATTTTACTTGGTAAAGATCATGTAGCCTTCAGGCTTCCTTTACTAGAAATGACTTACAGAGAATTCTTATCTGACAATAGATGTCAGAGATAAATTAGCTAGATAGTATAGCAGATAGTTGAAGGGATTGAAGAGCTTCACAAGCTAGGTTATGTTCATAGAGACTTAAAGCCAGAGAACATCATGATGAACTTTCAGCCTCTTAGAGTTTATATTATTGACTTCAACAGAGCTCAAAGAGTGCAAGCCTCTGCATAAGGAAATGTATACGGCACTCCTGGATATTTCCCAGAGAGAGAGGATTGGAGAGATGGAGACACTTAATGGGATATCTGGGCTTTAGCAGTAATAATAATAGAGAGTGACATGCCAAGAAACGATTACTTTAGCTGCAGGGGTGAGAGAGATTCTAAGCAGAAAATCAAGCAATATCTAGATAAAAACAAAATATATGGAGGCCTCTGAGAACTTGCATACTCAACTATTATAAAGCCAAACTAAGAGAATTAACAAACAATAGAAACAATCAAACTACTACTTAGAAAGATAAAATTCAGGGAACTGCCACATGACTCTAAGCTTATGTTTGTGTGAAATAATTAAAAAACTCGCTTGTTATACTCACTTAAATTACTAATATTTAAACATTAAACCCTTTCATAAACCCTATTAAAACCCTAATAAAGTATGCGTTAATAGTCTACTTTTATCAATCAAAAACTCAATCAAACTACTGAAAGGGTTTTGGGGTTTTGAATGTCAATAAAACTCAACTCAACCTTTTCCTTAATCATTTTAAATATTATTAAATCTATCTGATTTGTAACATCAGGGGTAGCTTATTATTATTAAATCGAACTTCTATTAAGGAAATCATCAAAAGTCAAGAATTTATTCTCTGGCATCTATGACTTCTAAGTTTTAGCTTATCTAGTACCATCTACGGTTTTAAGTTAATCAAAGAATTAAGCTGTAGACCCTGATATTTTATTCGATTCAATAATTATCTTAGCTTGTGGTATTATCTCATCGTTTTAGGAATCGTTCTTAGAAAACAGCTAATTTACTAATTACTTCTAATCTTAGCCGATATCTTCGAGTTGCTTTTAATTTTTAACGTCACTCTCACTGTATTTAATGAGCACTTCTTGCTTTTTTGTTAGGTAGTCACTTTTCATCATATCAAAAGGGGTGATGCTTTGAAGTTTAGATCTGTCATACATGTTGAGAGTTTGGTTATCTTAGAGTAAACTATTTTGTTAAGTGATATTGTTTTATTGTTAGCTGCTGTCATAGTTGCACACATCATCAAATATATTATGAATAATAGCAAATATCAAAACAGGAATTGCATTAAATAATTAATAACGAGAAATATAAAATCTGACATCACTAGTTTGAAGGAACTTCTATGCAAACTACTAATCATGAATTATGAAATCCGAAGTTTAGTTAACTGGTTGTTGAATTGATTAATAATTAGAGTGTTAAAATTGTTGCTCTTTTTAGTTTATCTGTTTAGAGTTACTGCTATTATGTAAATTCTATATTACCTACAGAGTGACCTCATTCTAGCTTTAAAATGGGTTTTATAGAGCTGTCAATCCACCTATGTTTACTACTTTAGCCGATAAATCAGAGAATATTCTATGATTTTATTATTACTATTGTGGCATTTACTATTAATCTGATTCTATTATATTTTAGCCAGGAGTTAAACTTAATCTGTATTTTTAATCAGAACTAAACCCATAATCCTCCTCGTTATCAAGCAAATTGTTTTTCTGGTGATCTGGGCTTAAAACTAGGTGCTTATTTGTAGGATTTTAATCCTAGAGATTAGTGATTGTGCTTGGCTTTGCAGAAATGTGATCCTAAAGCTAATTGAACTATTCTTAATCACTCAAATCTGAGTTTTAGTCTTGCTATTGATCAGGGTAGTTTAATGCTTAATGCTGCATCTGTTGGTCAGCATCTTAAATATAAATTACCAAATAATTTAAGTATCTTGACTCCCACCACTTCTATTAGAATATTGCATGTAATTACTGTCGTCTTGCTGTAGTAACTACTATTGTTATATCTCCTGCTTATAGTCTTTATTATAGTCACTTCTGTCACTCTCTACTTCTCCCTCGTCTAACTCCTAATCCTCATCGTCTTCATTGGTATATTAATACTACTCTACATCATTAACCTGCTCTTCTTAACCATGATATTGTTCATTATAATTTTGATCATGCATCATGTCCTCCTAAGATTCATTGTTAGACCCCAAACCAGAATCACAGTCGTCATCTTGGTAATATCTTTAGTTTTACTTGCTGTCCAATCTTTGTTGTTTTTCTGCGCTTGATTCATACTCCTCATCGACGTGATCGTTATCGCCCACGAAATTGTCGATTTTATTGTTGAAGTTGTACATATTCACCTGCTGAAATTGCATCTCATGATTCTGCTGGGATGGAGATCTGAAGTGATGTGAAGATGTTTGCTACTGTTATTAACCTTGCTTTTTCTGATTTGCTTACTTAATGAGACTGTATATATATTTTAAAACTGTAAATACATAATTTTTATGATAAATTTGGAATAGTTTAGCTTAAATAAAAACAGAATGAGACTTTCAAGCGAATATTACTAAGCCATCTATTCATACTAATTCGAAGTTTACTGTCTGGAATTTGAAGCGTTTTAATTTGTGAGAAATATTGAAGATGGTCTTTGAGAATTGTTTTAAGAATTTTAGGAAGTTTAAGGGATTGACTTGAATTATTATTGGTTTTGGAGACTTGAACCTGGTGATTGAATTTATTTGTTTTAGATTTAATGCTATTGCGATATTACCTGCTGTTAAGGACAAAAAATTAAAGACATTTTAAATACTTGAAAGTGTCATTCATTAATACTCAAATATCTTAGCCAATTTAATGACAAATACTTGGATTGAAGTTAGCCATTGGTTTGTTGCGTTCATTGTTATTGCTATTCAAATACTGATTAAACTTGCCTTCTAAATTGGCACCTTTAGCATAATAATTATGAATTTGATTTGGCTTTACGTCACTGCCCTGATTTTGATATTAATACTATTGCTACTATGTATTTAATGGATATTGCTGTTAATTTTATGCATGATTTTGGGAATTCTTAGCAGTAGGGTATTGTTTATTTTGATCCCAGAGATCTAAAGTCACTCGCATTGGGGAGGTGTCTTGTTACAACTAAGTCATTTAAGGTTGATCAAAAAACATTAAAAAACCCAAACATTAGTTATAATCTTTCATTCTCCAGATAAGAATAGAATTAATATATCATTGATTGTTCTATTGAAGCCTGGATTTTTAAGATTGAGAAGTCTTTGATATAAGCATGCCGCTATTTGAAATTCCAGAAGCCATAGATCTTCCTCCCACTGGCCCCATCATATTTTAATTTTCATTTGATTGCCCTCTGTTTTGCCTCTCTATTGAACCATTATAGGTGGAATTATATTAAATTTAAAGTTTAAATCAAATCAGTTATTAATTTTATAATCACTCAGATTTAATAAAATAAAACTTTTTTAGATGCGTTTAAACAATTTAAGATGAACTATTTCAATATGAATTTTTCTCAAAAAATTAAATTTATCTTATTTAAAATCTAATGAATAGGATAGTTGAATTTTTTCTATAAATTAATTATTGCGAATAAAAAATATTAATTTCAGTCTAATGATTGAAGCACACTTTTAAAAAAACTATAATGATCCTAAGCAATAGTAAAATTAAAACTATTAATAATTATTTCATATTAATATTCTCAAAAATTATTTGTATCCTCCATTATCTATAATCAAATCAGTATTTAGAGAATTTTAGCTTCTTTAATTTTCAAAAATTTCAAATCAAATTTATGATAAATAATTTATTTGTGTACATATTCATATTTATAACATATTTAGTATAATTCAGTTTCTAAACTTACTCTAAAATAAAGCCTTCTGATTATTTTATAAATTTGGATTAATCTGTTGCTATTGATGCTGCTAAGAATATTGGTTTTAATGAGTATACTGCTATTGTTGCTGCTGCATGGTATTTTTACTTGCCATGAATTTAATGAAACAATTATGAATTATAAATTCAATTTTAATAGAATATTAGGGAGTATTATTTATTTCATCTTTTTATTATAAAAGAATTAAAAATTAAAGCTTAATGTTAAAAATACTTATTTTAAGTTCATAATTATAAATAAATATATTGATTAATATGTTCTAAAAAATGTGCTATGTATTTTTATATAATAAGTTTTAGAATTAACTTCCAACTCAAAATATTTATTAGAAATCATAACCATTTAAGTTAAATATTGCTTTTTTAATCCACTTTAAATTGAATAATTATATCGACAAGTTGAGTGATCTTAATATATTAAATAAGCTAATCGATATAAAATATGAAAAAAATTACAAATATTGTCTAATTTCTATTATAAAGTTCTTATAATTTATCATTATATAACTTTTGCGAAATAAGGCTCAATAGCTGAATAAGTGCCTTAGAATTATTTAGTGTAATCGGTCTCTAAATATTTTATTGTAGCTGTAAATGGCACACTAATATCATAAAAAATTAACGAAATATACAAAAGAATTAAATATTTCTTATAACTTCTTAGCGAAATATATTGGAGTATATTATTTACCTATATATATAATTAATAAACTAATATAAGCCCTATAAATTTCTAAATAAACGTCTTAGCTGGGTGTGTCTGGAGGTATGATGATATCTTAATTAAAAGTAAACTGTGCATATTTATATTCGAAATAATTTTAATAGCAAATAAATGTATTGAAGTTATTTAATCTATACATATTATTTAAAATAGAAAGTCACACACTTGGAGCAGGTATATTGATAGTTAAGTAAGATAAACTTCAATTTGAGAGGGCTATGAAAAGGACCTGTGTCCAGAAAAAACATCCATATTTATCTACTCTCATAAGTCTGCTGAGGTAACTTAGCACACTCTTCGAGTGTGCTAATTTCTTTATTATTTTTCTTCGAGATTATCTTGCATGAGTCTATCTTCCAAGTTAATAAAGAGAAGGATTAAAATTTAAATCAGAAAAAAAATATGAAAAAGATATTAGAGAAATATAAGACATACAAAATTAAAGTAATTAAGATTTCACAGCTTAATAAAAATGACTTTATTCTAAGGAATGATAGAAAAGCACCATTCCTACACAATGTGTAAAATCATGATCTTTGTGAAAGGACAAGCTGAAACATCTCTATCTTGACTGGAAAATAGTGGGCATATGAAATTATTTATTTTCTAAATTTTCATTTATATTACTGCTTTTCATGGATAGCATATCTACCTTACCTGATAAATCACTATTAAATTATGTTTAAATTAGTATTTAATAGGCTATGTTTAAATTAATTTGAGATAAATCCATAAATGCTATTTAAAATATACTGTTTAGAAGATGATTTTGTCCTAAATTTCTTCTTAAAAGATGTGGTTGGTGTGGAATATTTCAAAACTAATTTTTATTATGTAGTCAATCCAAGATCCACTGTTACTTCATCAACCTGCATATTATATTCTGTTTAACTATCAATATTTTCTGTTCCTTAATTGTATAGTAGATTTTCCGTTGTCATGACGTTTGTTGCACCTTAATAATTATAAATCATAGGCTATAAACTGCCTGTATTGCTCAAAGTTATTTTTTCTACTTATAGAGGAGAGAGAAAATTTTTCTATTCCTTAGTTTAATCAAAATGAATCTCAATAAAAATAAAATATGATGATTGATGATTTTTAGCCATTGAATTAATTAGGAGGGTTCACGTTTGATTACTAAACCTTTCAAAGTACTCTCGGACTAACACTTGACTTTCTGAGTTCCTATGTGCTTTGTAGTAAAAAAATAAAAAAAATAAAATATAATTTCTTATAAATAAAACTCAAAATTAATTTAAATGAAATAATTTTTGCTAATAAATCTCAATTTTATCAATTACCAACCAATTAGGTGGTCTAGAAAAAAATGTAGCACGAATTTTATAATCTTCAGCTTCGCTATTAGGTGTAAGTTTATAACCTAATTAAATTTATTTCATCAAAAATTTAAATAAAAGAGAGAATTAAATTATAAGAATTAAAGACTATTATAAATAAGACTTGAGTTAATAAGAAAATTAGAAGAAAATTATTTCTGAAGAATCACAAAAACTTAAAATATAAGAAATTAAGGAATAATCTAGCATATAGATACGAGATATAATTAAATTTTTAAATCTAGTATTAATAGTTGATTACCAAATTTTTCAAGTTTCTAATTTGTGAAAATATCATTACTTATATTAGTATTTTTTTAAATTCACATTTTTAATAATATGTAATGAATTAAGATTATTTTTCTTATTTTCTTATCCATTTATTAAAACATGGAGAAGTCCTAGCATTTTATCATAATAATTTGAAAATTTATGAATTAAAATTCTTATTTTTTCCTTGTTTTGTATTTTGATAGGGGATATTTTTAAAATGGCTGTATTTAAATTTCGAAAATAATTATATAAACCTTTACTACTTTAAGATTCAAAACCCCAAAATCCCTTAGTGAGGTTTATAAGTGCTTTGATTTGTAGGGTATAGTTGGGGTCTTATTGGGGTTAGTAGAGAAAACGCCAGGTTTAATGTGAATTTAATGAATATTTAATGAATATTAGAGTACTTAACTCAAACAAATTTAATCTGCTTGTCTTTTTGTATCTCTTGAATCTTGCTCTCTATAGTGGCTCAAGTATGTCATCTAAGGATTATCTAGGATATGAAGGAGCTCTCACGATTATCATCTCTACTATGCTTTTTATTTCTTCGCAGACATCTTCTTACTTTATATGCTTCTAAGCTAAGCTAATTGATTGTTTATCATGCTTAGTACCAAAGTAAGACATGCCTTCCATGTCACTTTCTAGTATGATAGCAGCAACTGCCCATACATCCCACAAAACAGAGCCATTTGTCCACTTCTCTCTGATTGGGAAGTATCCTGGTGTCCCAAGAACCTTTGCTAATGTTACAATCTCCTATCTTAAGGCTCTATTGAAATCGATAACTACAACTTCTAAAGGACAGAGGTTGAGCATCACATTTTCAGCCTTTATATCTCTATAAACATATCCAAGTTTATGCAACCCCGAGACACCCTTAATCATTTCTGAAAGTATATCATTCAAAGCATCCGGATATCCTTTTGGATATAGATAGTCTCTTAGAGTCATTTCATATTTCTTAGCCTTAGTGCGATGAACCCAAAGCCTAAAATAGCACCGTCTAGCTTAAGAAAGTTCTTGCAATCTCTTTTTTAAGCTTCTCTAAGAACTATATATTCGTTAGCAAACTCATTCTAATACTGAACATTCTTAATGAGATAGCTGAAAGGATATACCTTGAATGCAAACTCGTCGACTACTATAAGTTTTGCCTTGCTAGGCACGTTTATATTCAAGTAGTTTCTATA
>ARYC01007132.1:0-34861 GCA_000711775.1 Oxytricha trifallax
TACCACTTAATGCATGACTTACCAATCGATACAGTAGACTTTATTAAAAGTACAGCGAAGAGAGTAGATAATCATTTGGCTTAAAAGGGTGCTAAAGAAGGGAGAGTGAATGTATATAATAAGTTTTGTAGTTAAGCTAATGAATATATAAGTCACATATAAAATTCTTTAGAGCTAGCTGGCTTATCTTTCTTTTCTTCTAATCCCTCCTCCTAAGTTTCTTCTCTTGCTGTCATCTCTAGCATCTATGTTCATTGACTCTGGAGGCTAAATATTTGAATAAAGTCTCTTGCTAACTTCATACTTTGTCTGCGATTTTCGCTCTCTGTGAAGCTTGCTCTATTCCTTCATCAAGAAGATGCCAGTACCAAGTTTTTCTAAAGAGTTAAGCTACAAATCTTACTTGAAATATAAGGGTGCTTCTGCAGCTCTGATAGCCAGCTCTCACTTAATCTTGATCCCTTGTTTTTCCTTATCTTCTGAAGAGATGCTGTACCTTTTCTTATGAGATTCTTGAATAATTTCTTTCAAGTAATCACCTTTAATTGCAAGTATGCCAAGAAATAGTTTCTTTCAGGCAGTTTATTTGACAACTGCTTCTTAGTAGGCAAGTACTGCGAAAACCTCTGGGTCGTTCATAGCATCATCATATAAGTTAGTCACTGAAATCTCTGGATAGTTTGGAATCTCTGCAAACTTTACATCTTAATTTTTCAAAGCTTTCTTCTCTTCGCAGAGTATTGCTCTTAGAAATGAAATTTTAGTACCTTCCATCGTTGGGAGGAACAAACCAACTACATAATCAAGATTAGTTACTATGAGTTCATTACCTTGCTGCACCAGGTAGCGATGCAAATACACCTTGCTTCTAAATCTTTGAATTAATTCTTGTGCTTGCACTCTTTTCATTGCATCATTCATTGACTCCATCTTGTTTTTTACAGATCTAAGAAATGATATTCAAATTTAAGTTTATTGATTTCAATTATTTACCTCTGTAAAACTTACTATTAAATATGGGCATCCTATAGGAGGTCAACCTCTAAGAAGGATATTGAGAAAGTTTTGAGAACTGGTTTCAAACTTGAGTGATTGATATCAATTTCTACTGTTATAGTTCCATATTTTTAAATTTAAATTAGTACGTACTTAATGAGGAGCAGCTCCTAAAATGCTAGTACTTAATTAAGGAGCATTAATTAATGCTAGTACTTAATTAGGAGCACCCTAAATTTAATCATAAAATGACAAAATACCTCCTAAAGCTGTACGTACTTAATTAGGTGCACCTCCTAAATCGGTACGTGCTGTTATTAACTTATTATTGATAGAAATAATGGATACTTTCTCACCCATATTTAGATCTGGATCGTCTCTTAGCACTCATTTTTCTCCTCTAATACTCTAAAAACTTCCCTAGAAACTTGTATGCCCGCAAACCTCTCATATAAGCTCTCAGTTATAGAGGCAGTTTTATAATTTTAAATTAAAATTTAAATATGAGCGCTAACATTTTAAGAAAAACAACAGCACTTCCATCAAACTAAATGAGACTTACAATGGCAGCAATAAAAAGTGTGATAGCTGTGAGATGAACTCTCATAAGGAACTACCAAGCTATCACTTGAGGTCTCTGTTATTAAAATATAAATTAAAAATAGAAAATAAATGGCAAACAAGTGTGTGGGAGACAAAGAGGAGGACAAAGGTATTAATGAAATTCCTATACAAACTGAAGAAGTTGAAGTATATTTTGTGAGAAATGTGAAAGAGACTTCACTCATAAATCAAGCTGGTACAGACATATGAAGGTCCATAAGGAAGCTAAGCCTACTGTATACTTAAAGCATGACAAAGTTGATGGAAAGTATGATTGCTTTGAGTGCCATAAGCAGCACTCTCATACAAGAGACTTAAAGAAGCAACTTTTAAAAGCCCACAAGAAAGAGAGAAGGTGAAGATTAAGACACTCAACTGAAGTTGCTCAACAAAAGAAAAGCAAAGGAACCTCTTTAAGCTGCCGAGCTTTAACAAGCAAGCGAATAAGAGCATGTGAGGATTGCACACAACCTCTAAGCATCAGAAGTCACTAAAATCATGATTAAAATATAATACAAGAAAATTCCAGTACTACCATAGATTGAATTAGATAATTCTCTCTAAAGCAACCTAATTCTAGAGGACTCCTATGACAAGAAAGTTATTAAGGATCATCAGCATGCTTACAAGGTATATCCTTTCAACTATCACCTTAGTGATGATAAATATTAAATGGAGTTTACTAATGAATATTAAGTACTCACTCAGGCTAAGTTTAAAGAGTGCAAATACTTAATAGAGCTAGATGCTGTTCTCCTAGCCAAAGATCATGTAGCTTTCGGACTACCACTCTTTGAAATGACACTCAGAGATTTCATAACTGATCAAAGAAATCATAGATAGCTTGCATTAATATCAACCTAAGCGATACAAGGTATCAAAGAGCTTCATAAATTAGGCTTTGTTCACAGAGATCTCAAGCCTGAGAATATAATGTTGAACTTTTCACCAGTAAAACTAACAATTATTGATTTCAACAGAGCCTTAAGAGTGGAAGTATCAAAACTTGGAAGTGTAATGGGAACTCCAGGATATTATCCAGAAAGAGAAGACTGGAGAGATGGAGACTAACAGTCGGATGTGTGGGCTTTAGCAGCAATAATAATAGAGTGCAATATGCCACGCAACGATTACTACTCTACAAGATGCGAGAAGGATGCAAAACAAAGAATAAAGCAATTTATTGACAAAACAAGAGTATCACAATCAATGAAACAAATGGCAGAGTCAATAATAATAAAACCAAACTCAAGATCAGACATATCAATAGAGCAGATAGATTTGGGTTAAGTAAGATAAACTTCAGACCCTCCCACATGATCCAAAAGTGCATTTTGAGTGATTAAATTAAATAAATTTACTATAAATTTCACATTAAAACCTATAAATAACCCCAACCCCTAACAAATTCCCTACAAATCAAAGCACTTATAAACCTCATTAAGGGGTTTTGGGGTTTTGAATGCTATTGCTGTATATGGGACTTGCTTATAACTAATAATAATTAATTCAAAGGGTTGTTAGAAGTTACTAAGAAAATTAACTACGGGCCATTGCAAAGAAATAAAATAAATTTAATTTTTATGATTTACTCTTAAATTAATAATGCTCAAAGGGTGCAACAAAAGATATTGTTGTTAAATGAAAATGCATGAATATATAACATGAGTAATAATAATAAAAATAGAAGAATGATATTAATTCACTTGTATACCAAAATATCAATACAGACATATTATAAATTAAATAAAGTTAAATCTAAGGTAAAAATAATTAAATGAAATATAAAATAATAGAATAATAATAGTAAATTAAAATTTTTATTTAAATAAAAGTTAATAATATTGATTATAATTTAAGGAAATAAAAGGATAATTGTATCTCTTTAATAATATAAAATAAATAAATTAAAATATTAAGAAGTAATATAAATTACAATTGATATTATGATTAATTAATTGATATTTAAAATAATTAATAATTAATATTGTAATTTGAAATCAACGATAATTACTACATTATAATGCTTATCATAGCTTATATTAATTTCTAAATTAAATAAACTCAAAATGATTAACTACTCATCTACTCTCTCAAAAATAAAAAGTCTTTGATTTTTGAAGCTTCGTAGAACCAAAGATAAAATATTTGAATTTCTATTTCAAATGAATCTTTTTAAGTATAATTTAAAAAATACTATATTTTATTTAAAATATTACTGATTAAATAGAGACACTCGTGATTAATAAGGTATTTATGCATAATTTGTAATCTTACCATTTATTATAATGAAACATCTCTCCATATTTGCTGTTTTCTATTTCAGTTTGACTCACAAATTCTTTTCTCCAACATTTTTTCCAGTTATCATTCACGACAAATGGTGGTAGTGTCAAATACTTTATCTTTTGCTAACTGAATTTCACCTTCTAAATTTGTCTAGTTATAGTATCTAATGTTTCTTCAGACAAGTAATTTTCTTTTTTTGAATTTGGTTGAAATGTTTTCATTCCTAGTTGATATCTTTCATACTTTTCAGAACATAAATCCTTTTCTTTAGCTCTTCTACTTCTGGCTGATTATTCTCATGGTACTTTATTACTAGCGTTTTCTCGATCTTGTCTCTTGTACTTGAGCAGCAGACAATAGTCATCACTTTTGACACCATCGATGTCCATCCCTTATGGCATGGATGATTTATCAAACCATTTTTATGAAAATAAGTGAAAATGTTTAATTTAAAATGAAAATGAATTTAAATAATTAGTATTAGTTTCGACTATTACAGAAAATGGAATCCAGAAACAGCTCTATTATCATTCCATTCTCCTTTTTATTTTGCTCCATCTGCCCACACCTACTTTATTGTTCCTAACTTTTACCAGTGCAATTTGAGCTCTTGCTTTGCTGACGTCATCACTCCAACAGATAAGTATTGATGAAATATAAAATTTTTAGATATGTTTTTTGTAACTTACAAATATAATGAATGACTAGTTGCTCCAGCAACATCACCTCAAGTTTTCATTATATTAAAATGCATTTTAAATTTGATTTAAACATTTCCACTTATATTTCATAATTGGCCCTTCACCTTTGGATAGTCAATGATCTCCTTGAATTACATATGATCTCCTCGTATGCACTCTGATCTGTCCTCATGATTTCCAATTCAACACTTTGGATCTTGTACTGTTTCATCTTTTTGGTGGGATGCAATTTTATAATCTTCAAAATGCTCTTGAAATCCATCTGCTTGTTTAAAGGAACTTGTCTGCTCACTTCTAAGCCTAAGAGCCTTTTGATATTTACTCAATTTCTGTGTTAAAAGCGCACTTCTTGCATCTTCTGCCTGAACTCTCGTTTCTAGTTGCTATGGTCCTACTTCCCCATTTATCTTTTTTACCATTTCACACTCTTCCAATTATTTAGTTGTCTACTGGAATTTGCTAGCTCCATATTCCTTACTTTTATTTGCCAATTTATTTTCATTTAATTATTAATTAATTATAATTCTCTAATTTCTCCTCATTATATACATCTAATTTTTTTCTTAAATAGATATTCAAGTTGTTTCCCAAATTATTTCAAATATTCCTTCATCAAGTTCCACTTCTTTTTTCTTCACAAAAGCCATTCTATATAATTTTTGTTGTTGCTGATGATACTGTTGTATTTGTTTGTAATGAAATCTATTTGTTTATCAGTTTCTATGTCAAATAATCTACTCTCCTTTGGTATTTGAGAGAATCTAGTAGAGCCTCCTGCTTGATTCAGCGAGTTACATAGCTTCATATGATTCGAATCTACCAAGACCTTGTGTAAACTGCAATAATACCTCATGATCAAGTTCAAAATCATTTTCCTATAAAGTATTACCAACATCATATCTATTATTTTATTTTCAGAAAAATTTTCTCCTTTTCTATATTTAATTTCCTTTTTTGTTTGACTCTTGATCACTTGATCTTTTTTGCCTTAGAAACTACTCGATGTTCAGATTAATTTTATTCAAGTTCTTCTGAAATAAGTCTCTTATTATTTCCTTAGAGTTTGTTTCTTTCATTTGAGTTACATTCCTTAGTATTTTAATTGGGATGTATCTTGGCGTTTTAGATTCTACTATCTTTAGAAGCATTTCTATTTTTTCAATTTCTTCAATTTTTAAGAACTAATGGCACCTCCAATGGTGTTTAGTTGTAAATTATTAGAGGATTGATTTATACCATAATAAACCTCCTCGTTCTACTAATTGTGCTATAGCTTGACTACATGAGCCATATTATTCTTCTTTTTGTTTTTTATCACGTTCATGGAAATCTTTAAAAAATTAAGTGTGTCCAGGTATATGTTTATTTCCAATTATTTACTCTCCTGAACCTTAATAATTCCTTCTAGAATTCTCTCTCAAATCCTTTTGGGTCACTTAAGAAAACTATCTTTTCTGTAAGCTTCAGATTGTGAGTTCTCTCGATCCATTTGAAACATTCTAATACTCTTTATGAATTTTTGTGGATCCTTGTTATCAATCATAAACATTTCAAATTGAAAAATTGATTAAATATTAATTATCAACTATAATATCCATGATTATTATTAAAATGGATTTTAATAACCTCTCTGATCAAAGCTCCTCTCTAATTTTCTGAAAACTTATTTCATGAAAATGCAAACTAAGAAATTTTTATTAATAATTTTTTAAACAAAAATCGCAAATTTCACAATTGATATATGCCATTCATGATATTTTAAATAATTTATATAATTCTTAGGATTTAGGTGGTCAAAATGCGTGTTTATAATATCTCTCACGAAATCATCATTTAAAAGATGTTAGTGATAGATATTCGTAATGTTATTAGATAACCTAAATCAAAACTTCGATAAAAAAGAATTGATTTCGAAAAACCATAATAAATAGGATCATTATTGTGCATTTTAGTAAATTACTTTCTTACATAATTTGCATCTTTTTATTTATGCAATTTTTCTTTAATATATGCCACTTATTAATATAATATAATTTACAAATGTGAATTTCAGTTTTTTTGGTTTTTAATTTTATTATTTCTCGATTATTTTCTAATTTATCAATATCTACCAAGATATCATCTGCAAACGCTATTAATTTACCTTGCTTAATCAAATACTTTAGCTATTTTTTTTAAATAAAGTGCATCTTGAAAGTATATATTTAACAACATAGGCGATAATCTCCTTCCTTGAGCTAGTCCTTGTTAAGTTATTTTCTCCTCTTCTTCTAACGTAATTTTGTTACTATTATATAAAATTTCTATAAGTTTGACAACCTCCACATCTTTTGGATAAACTAATCTTTTTATTAAAATTGATTAAAATTTGCCTTACTAGACCGAATTGAATGCCTTCATAATGTCCACAAAAGGTATGTTTATCTATGTTTATTCTTCCTCATAAACTTCTTTATAAATCTAATAACATTATAGAGTCATATAAGTGCTATTATTTTCTTTGAAACCATTCTGATAGTTTCCCGTTGATAGAACCTAATTTTTCCCTTATTAATCTTATTTATAATATCCTTTTCCATTATTTTACCTAATGGGAGTTGATCACAATTGATCTGGCAATATTAACTTCCGAGTGCAGGTCATTTTGGCATTCCCTTAGAAGTGTCAGTTTCCTTCCTTTGTATATTCCGATTTCAAACCCTCGTTTAGCCATTATGCTATCTTCTGGTTAACAGTCTTTATAATTTTATCTGATTTTTGTGGCGTTTTCAATCAAATCTATCTGGACCTATGGCTTTATTGAAGTTTCACTATCTTTTACTTCTTTTTTTTCTTCATAAAACTTGTCTATCAATTTATCTTCTGTATTTATTGAGTCCTTTCTGTTGATTTCTTTGTCCCTACATTCTCAATTGCCTTTGAAGATCTGACTGTAGTACCCTACTATTACTTTTTAGATTCCTCTCCTGGTTCCAATTGATTATAATTCACTTGATTAGCTGAGATTATCTTTTACTTTTTGTTGGTCTTTTCATCTACTAGAATATACCTTACAATTCATTACAATCCAGACGATTTTGCCTCTTTTCATTTTATTTTTAGGAGGGAAAATTTCACGCCACCTCGGAAATATTTTTTCCTGCCACTTTCTGTAATTTCCTGCCCCAACATTCAATTTTTTTATATATTTGGCAATAAAAATATTAAAGAATGTAAAAATCCCAATTCTAGTTATCTTAACCATTTTATCAATCATTTTTTCGGGGGGAAGTCTAAGTCGGTACCATATTAAAAAAACTTTTTTCATTAAAAAAAATTATAAGTAATTAATAATATATTCAAAATCTCAGCTTAGGATTCATCTGGTTTTTCTTTTTTCATTTTGACATGTCTTCTCTAAAGAGCCTTCATTAAAAAGTCATGCAAATTAAAATTTTCATAGCTTACTGACCTATAAAAATTTTTAATAAATCTTTTAAGTTAAACCATAAACTTTCAATTTAGTTTGTACCTCTTAAATTTTTGGTCTTGTAATTTCATTGTTGTTTTCATCTTCATCTTACATTTCAACATCTTGACCTTATTTTTTTTCTTCTTCAAATTCTTCATCATAAACTTCATCATAAACTTCATCATTTTCATTATCATTTTATACATCATCATTTTATTAATATTATTGTTGCTTTTATTGAATAACATATCAAATTTGAATTTCTTATGGACAGTTGTGTCATTTCTTGAACTTAGTTTCATATTCAGTAAACATACATTGCATTTCACATCTCTCAAGAATCCCAATATCGTAAAACATCAATAATTTGATCAGCGGTATTTACAATATCTTCGTGTCTTTTTTTTTCTTTACATTAAAATTCTTTTTATAATTAATTAAAAAATGTTATCAAAATAAAAATTAAGTTAACTTTGAAATATACATTTATTTTTTTGAATGAAAAAAAAAAAATTTTATGTGGTACCGACTTAGGATTTTGGGGTAAAAAATTTTTTTTCATATGGTACAGACTTAGGATTTCAAAAATTGAGTGGTACCGATTTAGACCCCCCCCATTTTTTCTAATTTGTAATTTTCAAGGCTTATATTATTCTTTTTATTATTATATGGAAAAATGATGATAAACTAAATTGTTTTAAATAATTAGTAAATAAATATAATTTTCATTAAAATTTGAATTTTGTCTAGTAGAATTGCTATTTGATGCTAAATTATAAATAATTAAACCATAATTGATGATTTAATTTTTGAAAAATTATAAATATATAAGTTTTTTTAAAGTATGGAGCAAAAAACTTCCTCTACATATTTTGTATCCTGGTATGCATTATTTGTATTATTTCCGTTACTTTTCACGTACCACTCAGTGGTCCTTTGTACCAATTCTTTCCTTTGGTTTATCTCTTTACTTTTTCCATAAAAGATTATTGAATTGGTTTATTTAAGTCTTCTAGTTTTAGTTCTTGACCTTCTTCTATGAATGTCTTCAAGCATTATTTTCTATTGTCCGATATTCTAATCGTCCTTTTAATCTGCTAACTTAAAATCATCTTCAAAATTATTTGATTTTAAGTTTATATTAAAATAACTTGTGGTCCGTTTATTTCATCTCGCTTGTTTACCAGCTGACTGTTTCCTCGTTTGAAAATATTTGGTCTAACTAATTTCCTCTTGAATGAGTTTCCAATCCCTTTGGGATGAACTCTTTAAGACCTTCTTTATACCCTAGTTCTTTAATGTGAAGGTTAAAAAATTCCATCACCATAATTCTTTGCTTCTGACACTTCCGTTTCAGCTATCTTTTCATAATTATTAATCTATTATGCAGCAAAATAACTTCCTCATTTCAGTGCGGGGGTATTTATGTTGTGATTATAGGTAGTGGAAATCTTTCCACATTCAAAATTATCGACGCAACGAATTACCTTAAGATTTTAACTGTTTTAATTTCGTACTATCCGCTTTTTAGTACAAGAACTCCTAGGTTTCTTGCTAGTTGTGTTTGTGTTAAGTTCTTAGTATTTGATTTCTATTAACACACCTTTTATATGCAGTTTAAACTAACCCTATATAGTCAGGATTTTTGCCATTAAGTAACTTCACTAGTAGATCTTGTTTCAAATTCGAGTTCAATCCCATTACATTTTATAGGTAAATGTTGAATTCAACCGTCTTCATATTCAGTTACCTCTAATTGCTGATAATCTAATCTCTCCTTTTTGATCTTTGCTTCTTTGCAAATCTCTCATTTCTTCTTATCCATCCTTTAGCTTCCTTAACTGGCTAATAAATTCGAGATGTTGGCTATTGTCATTCTTGACTGAAAATTTGTTTATGTTTTTAATTCAATTATATTCTAACTTAATATTCTGGATTTGAATATTAAATTTTTCGAACTCAGTTTTGAATTTTCAAAGTATTTTTCCAATTTTTTTTAGAACTTCATTTCATAATTTTCTTTTTATCTTCAGTGTTGACTCTCATCCTTATTTGTTTATTGTTTGACTATTTCTCTTGCTCAATTTTTCTAGCCTTTGATGGCCAATTGATTTATTTTTAATTTAACGATTGATTATGGTAAATATAAATATATATTATTAATATATACTAAATTTAAAATTCATCACAAATCTTTATTCTTAATAGATATTTATAATAAGCTTAGAACCATATAAGAATAAGTATTAATTAAATATTAAAACCATATTTTTAAATTTATAATAATCAATAGTTGATATAATTAAAAAGAGGGTCAAAATAAGGTGTAATTTCCCGGAAAGCAGTTAATTTTTGCATGATTTAATTTTTTATAAGTGGAGTGAAATTGGAATTTTGCTCTACTGTCAGAGTATCATGCATAATCTGTAATCTATATTTCGAGATATTTAATTTCAAAACTCTATAAAAAGCATCCATGTTCCCTTATTATATTTTATTATTTGCTATGTTTAAGGACTCATTAATTTTTATATATAAAGTCATTTCCATACACTTTAAAAATTTTACCCTATAGGTAAAGCTTAAGCCACCAGTTCACGACCTTGCCGCCTTGAAATTTAATTCTAAGTATTTTCTTCGAAGAATCTTTGCAGTGAGCTGCTTATTGATTTGTAATGTATTACTTTATGTCTTCTTCGAAATCTTATATTACAATAAACATTTTTCTACTTATCCAAAGTTTTCTCAAAGACTTGCATATTTCTTTCATTATTCTAGCAACTTAATAAATAAATATTTAAGCCATCTGTTTTTAATATTTTCATAAGACATTATATTGTATATTTTCATCCTTCTACCAAAATGATCTATTTTCTCTTAAAATTAACAATTTTATTTCCCCTTTTTAAACTAAATAAAATCTATTATAACTTTTGAGTGATTGAAAGTATGTACATTAATTGAATTAAATTATAAATGCTAATTTTATCCTTAATATAAGATCACCTAGAAATTCTTTATTTTCTTATTTAAATTAAAATTCAATTATAGCATTAATTAACGTAATAATTCATGATTAATTAATTATTATTATATAGTATTTTCACAGATTTGAATAATTTAAAAATATTAAATTACATTATTTTCTCTGTGTAATAAAATACATTAATTAACAGTTTATTATATTTTTATAAATTTATTATATAGTAAATGTTGAGTTTGTATAAATCATTCAAATGAACTGTTCGATATATTTTGCTCATTATTGTGGATCATTATATTTTTTATAATATATTCCTCCCTTAATTAACCTCATTCGCATATTGCACTTTTAGCATAATTTAGACTGTTTGATTAATAAGCTCTAATTTTGTTGATTTCGATCTTGATAATACAAAGCATGCAAAGAAATATAAAGTCCTTCAGCTTAATATATAAACCACGATTTTTGTAGTGATTGAACAAATATATTTGCATTTTTACTTTCCATATAAAAATTTATTGCAAAATTAAAATAAATCTAAATATCCTCTAGCGTCTCTCTAGACCAGGATATTATCTACACTTCTTGATTTTTAGCAATAGAGCATATATAATTATTTGGTAATTCTAGAAAGTAAGTGTGATTAAAACACTCTACAAGGGTTTTCAATAAAAACAGTTTAATTACCAATTCATTTATAACTCTTGCTTGTTTGGAAACTAAGAATGCTGTTTTTTCCCCTAAGATTTGATAGAATTATTTACTAAATTGTAACTTAGATTTAAAAACTTTGAATATGCTGCTAGTTTATTAGCAAAATATAAAATATTAATTAATATTGCATCGATGGAATTCAATCCATAAATTAGTAATTAATTCAAATGAGAAGGGAGGTAGATGCAAGACAAAGAACAGCGCATTATATAGGAAGAAGAGTACAAAAATACATGCATGGCAATGAAGAATCAAAACCATAAACTCAAAAGAATATTCAATAAAATATAGAGCATTTAATTTTGAACAATATATCTACTCAAATTGAGTACCCAAATGTCCTAAAGACAATAGGAATATCTTTAAATAAATGAACGAACTTAAGGTTATGATTGATAACAGCCGCCAATTTCCCTTTTATCAACCAAAGAGGTAAGGAAGATAAGGAACATTTAAAACGAAGGATTCACAGAAAGTCAACGAAGAAAGAGAAGAATACAAACAATAAACAGCAAAAGATGTATATCAGCAAAGAATTGTGCTATTGAGTATTTGCCTATCAAAAGTGAGAAGTCTAAACTATAAATTAAAGTAAGATTGGAGAACGAGAGGATAAGTAGTAAGAGAGCGGAATTTCATTGAACTTGTAGAATCGAGATTATAGATATCTCTGGGTCGAACATATACAACAAGACAGAGACTTATCTGTCGAGAAATGATGGAGCACTCTCTTCAAATAGTTAAAAATATAAAAATTAAGCAACCAAACTTGCAGATAGTTTATAGCTAAGAACTTACTAAATGATGAAGGTCACTGAACATATATATATATATATATCATCGCAGTTTATTTATCACCTACTTAAATTAAAAGTGAAAGAATTACAGAACAGGTTAATGTTCCTTGCTAGATCAATAAAGCTTAAATGTAACATCTAATGGATTAAAATTATAGGTCATTTAAACTAATAATTGAAGGAATTAAGTAAGATGCTAAACAAAGAAGGACTTAAAAAACTATTCTAGGTAGCATTAGTACATATTCCAAAGTAAATTAGTAGTCATATTATCCTAAAGAATTGAATAATCTAGTAAATATTCAAAAATTTGCCAAATGTATATTAATAATCAAGAGTAAAGGATTATTATAATTATTTATTTTAAATAAATTTAATTTAAGAGCAAACCAAAAAAAATATTAATTTTGATTTGCCTCGGATTATATAATAACTAAATTTAATAAAAACTTAATTTCATTTTAATTACAATTCATATAATATTTTGTGTGTTTATAATCCTAAAATTATTTCTAATCTTAAAACCTGGCAAATATGGTTGGATTGTTTTTATTAAGTAATATTATCAAATACTATCTTAAAGATGTTGAAAATTTTAATAAAAAATAGGTTCTAAGTATTAAATATTATTCACTTATTCCTCTCTTACAAGATTAAATATAATTGAAAATGCATTAATAATAAGTTTCTATTTTAATTATTTAATTATTCGCATTCAAATTTAAGTAATTTTACTTATTAAAATGGCAGCTAGATATCAACTAACAGACCATAAATTAATATTTGTTAAACTAAAAATTAAATACAAGGATAAGAACGAAAAGTTAGTAGATAAAAAAAGAGAAGTGAGTGCTATCAGAGTAAGAAAATAATGAGGAAAATTTTCACTAAAGTAAGTAGGAAAAACAGTAGAAATTACTTAGGATTGCCTGAGAATAAAATAATAATATAAAATTGGGATATATAATATTATAATATCGTGTATATTTTAAAATCATACTAGCTTGAGTAATTAGAAGAAATTAATATTTATGAAACTATTAAATTTATGGTTTCAGATTTTGATAAATGATAAGTATAGTTATAGCAATATAAATTAATATGCTTTGCATAATATGAATTCAATCTATAATAAATGTCAATGTTTAAATAAATGTAATTTATTGGATGAAAATATTAGGAATAATATGCATGAATTAGAGCTATAAAAATTAATTATTAAACTTATTTTGAGCCAATATAAATAAATGATATTTTGACCTAGTTCTTCAACTTAATACCCTTAAGTAAAATAATGCCAATTAATTCGTATTCTTGATTATTAATATAAATTTTGACAAATCCTCGAATATTTAATAATTAGATGAGGAAGAGTTTGAACAACCAATTAAAAGTATTTTGATGTTAAATTATAAAAATAGAGTAAGGCAAGGAATAGGCGCCAACATCCGACCTTAATGGTTCCAGTTGGGGTCACCACTTCTTAAGATACCAAACAATAATTGAAATAAGCTATTGTAGACATGAAACAACACAATTTAGACAAAAGATTATATGAAGAGATCCTTCAACTTAGTTAAAAGGCGAATAAAAGAGCTAAAAGTAGTTAACAACTATTAAAGGAATTTACTTTAATGGGACAAAGAAGCCAAAATTAGGGAATAAACTAGGAATTTAACAATTAAACATTGCAATAATTTACTCAATAACGATTGAATTAAAGCAAACTCATTTTGTAACCATGATATGTAAGAATGAATAAATGAACAAGCAAGATGAAATTATGAAATAAAGAGGACATAGTAAAAGCATAAGTGAATGCAATTCCATCATAGCAATAGAATGCGAAGAATTTGACAGGAAAATACTAATCAAATCTTATGCTTTACGGATAATAATGTTTTTATATATTAAAAGAAATATATTTGTTTATATTGAAACTTTTATATAATTTGATAATATTAAAACAAAATGGGACGATGGAGATTTTAGAATTTCATCTTATCAGATAAGTACATATGTAAATATTTTCTTGTTTAAATCCCTAACATTTATTAGGACAGAATAAATAGAACTGAAGAATCAACTATGAAAAGACATTAAAAGTCTCAACTGATTTAAAGATAACAAAGACTGTAGTAACATTCTAAAATAATACTTAAAATTATATAAATAATGTAAATAATTTATCATCACAACAAACATGTTTATACTAAATGAATTTGTAAATAAACATATTATCAACTGCTAAGTTAGAATAGAATAATTTTAGAAATTCTAAAAATTCATCTCAACATTATAAAATAACTAAGAGTAATTTAAAATTTCCAAAGAATACAGAAGCAATAATGCATTTTATTTATTGAAATTTAAATATTATATAGTTTGTGTTCTTTGCATTTTAAATTTAAACATTTACAATTCTTTAAGACATATTGCCATTAAAAATAAGCTATTAATTACATGAAACAAGAAGTTATCAATTTTGCTATAAAGATAACTAGAATAGTCACGTTAAACTGAGTAGATTACTAGAGCGTACATTAGAATCTAGTATTAAGAGGAAACAGAGATTAGCATACTTATTTGTCGACTTGCAGACTTGCAAAAAGCTTAAGACTTTGTCTGGAAAAGCAAACTATTAGAGGCCCTTAGGAAAGAGAATAAATTCAGAAACATACAACAGATTAGTGTAACCAATTAATAAATCATGTTAAGTCAAAAAACTTAATGTGGGAGGGGAATTCATTTCTAGTCAGAGTTACTTGAAGAAGTCTACTTTCACTCATATAGCTTAACATTTATTTATATTATTCAATTTATTCCCAAAAAGGGCTGGCGTCTTTTTTTTCAAACAAGGGAGCTATTAATTTTTACAGTTTATATTCTAATCAATATAAAGAGATGCAAGGAACATCTTGAAAAAAACACTTTGATGCTTTAGGGAATTAGAGAAATCAAGTAATATCAATTTTGATGTTAAAGAATTTATATTCTTGACAAATGAAAATACAATTTAAAATAAACTATGAAGCAGGAGAGATAATTTAGGTCAAAAGTGCAAAAACCAAAATATAAAATTTAACCACGAAAATTCTATTTAAAACGAGATGCGATAAGGTTTTAAAAATAAATAATAATTAAGCCAACACTACCTTCGACACAATAAATGTACCACAGTTAGATCTCTACTAATTTACTTAATACACCCTATTGATAGCAATTCATTATGTGGAAAAGAAGTAATTAAAATGATGAAAGCTTAGATGTAAAGATCAGCTTTCAGACACTTGAGATATTAAATCTAGAATATATGAAGTTTAAATCAATTAAATGAAAGCACCACCAATTATATAATTAGCATCTAGTAAAGAACATTAAAATAATGAAAATTAAGCAAGAAAATTTTATTATGTCTGAGAAGGCAGAATTAAAATCATTATATGCAAGCATAATCTAAAAAAAGTAAAAGAATTATAAAATTTTTTTTATGGGTACTTTTTGACAGAGATTACATTAAATTGATGCAGTATCTATAAGTCTTTTATAAATTACTATCACATTATGATTTAACAATCCATTATTTGGCAAAATACCCAAAAATATTCCAAAAAAATAACCAAGTAAAAAGATTGATAGACTTAGACCATATATAGAAATTAGTGCAAATATTATTAGGATAAGCAATAGTCAAGATAAACTTAAGAAATCTGGTAAATACAAAAAATTAAAGAAATAATTAAATTTAACATTCGTAATAGAGGGATGAATAGACTATTTAAGAAGTATATTAACAACCACAATAGTTATAAACAAAAAATATATTAATATTTGAAATAGTTTAGGGAATTGAGAAAACTACAAATATAATGATAAGTAGAAACTAAAAAAATATAATTAAATTTTAAGGAAGAAGGAAATAAGAAAGTCTATTAAATTAGAAAACAAATCAAAAGCAACTATAATAATACCAAGAGGGTAAAATATAAGTATGAGGACTAGAATAATAATTGAAAGAAGTTGGATTTTTACACCTAGAGAAAGATGCTACATCTTGCTTTACCAGGCAATTGGTTTCATAAAATTAGTGATTGGAAACTAATCCTATCAATAAAAGAGGCAATCAATGAAGTAATCAACTTGAAGAAGAATGTATCTTAATGGTAAAGAATATACTACAAAATTAGAACAGAGATGATAAACCATTCATAGATTGATGCTTGGGGAAAAATATTCAAAAGGACTATTTAGTAAACATACTCGAACTTCCTGATCTAGTAAACGAGAGAAGGTTCAGTGAAATTTACAATAATATTTTAGAGAGGGAAGATATAAAAAAAGTCATGGCAAAACATCATGGACATATAAAATAAAAAGTTGTAGAGAATAAAACTTAATTGAAATAATTATTATAAGTTATTACCAATGAAAGCAATGATCATCGCTGACAACAAATAGGAAATTCTCAATAGTTTGGAGATGAAAATAGCGAATAGATAGAGAACTAGAAGAAGAAATCCAAAACCAATAAATTAAGGAACATATAAAATGAGTTGAAGCATGGTCATGTATTGCATCAAACCATTAATTCTTGCTTTATTAATGTTTTACATTTATTTGAATTACCTTGATTTATTATCCACCTATTCTGTTGCCTTAATGAGAACTATGATATAATAGCAATATCTTTTATTAAACAGTTTTATTTCAATTCCATTTAATAAAGAATAGCTTTGCTGGCATAGCCTGTGAGACTTTGCTTGTTCTTTAGAGGGGTAGCCTAAAATCATATTTCAATATGATTGCAGTGATTTATTTAATTATATTTTATTAAAAAATAAAAAATTATTTTTTAAAGCAGGTTTTTATATATTTTTTGAAATGTTCAATTGAAAATTCGAGCATCCTATCCTTTAAGTTTTTGTTATTTGCTATATGCAAGAAATTGGGTATGACCCAGTAAAATCAAATATATTAAGGTTTTTGACTGTTAAGTAGGAATTTATAAATGAAATGTATCTGATGTATTGAAATGTTTATTAAAAGCTAAAATTAGCTTAAAATCTAAGATAGAATAATTATAGTAAATAGTAAAGGAGAATATGTAAATATCATTATTATATCCGTTTAAAATATAATAAAAAGGAACTAAGTGAAGTTAAGATGTTTTTAAATAAAAGGACATTCAATTTGTCCATTTACTTAATTAGAATTAAGCAAATTTTTCATAAAATAAATATTTAAGTGATTCTAGGATTTATATATATATATAATATATTCATATTTTATTGTATTTACTTTTATGTAATAAATGAAGAAAAAAATAATTTAACATTAAAAGGAGATGATTTGATGGAAGATAGACAGCTATAATTAGGTACAAGAAAAAATATTCCAAGAAGTCATAGCAGGTTCAGTAGAAGCAAAACAAGAAAATTAAAGTTCTTTTATAAGAATATTTTAATCTTCATAAAATAGTGTTACAAAAGGCAACCCTCACAATACCAAAATGCTAAAGTCAACCACAAAATATAAATGAATATCTCAAAATTGAGTGGCCAGTTAAAAAATAATCGTTTACTCCACTTACAACAACCAGTAAGAGAAATCAATGAATGGATGAATATAAATGAGAAGCAACTAGTAAGAGGAGAGAGCAAAACTAAATTTCAAAAGTCAAATACCCATGAAGGCAAGGCAACTAATTAAGTGTTTAAAAAATGTCAAATATTAAAGCAAAAAATTAAAAACAACTAACGATGAGAGAAATAAACCCACAAAGACACCAACATCATTGGATTTGTGGGAAAAAACGACTTTAACGAACAATCTATGTTAAAAACAAAAACATTACCCATATTATACTTACATGGAATTGAGGAGTGGTAATACTATAGAACGAAAGTTCAAAATTAAGTTAGTCAAAAATCATTAATAATGCACTGCAAAAAACATCTTATGTAAAGGAAGCTTCCCAATCAACTTACCGACTGTGTACAGCTACTATATTTTAAACATCATGAATTATTAAGAATTAAGGTAGAGATTTTCGCTTTATTATTATTGGTTAATATTTAAACTAGTAAGTCAAATCATTAAAACTATTGACTAGAATATGTTTCCAAATTTAAAACAGATCAGAATATGCATTTATTAATTTCGGCTTATTAATTTCGCATATTGTCACTGATAACTAAATTTTTGATCGAACAATGCAGCACAGCACCTCTATCTTATATCTAAAAATTCATGGAATTTAATAGAAAAGATTGATTTTAATTTAAAGATCGCTAAAGCAGATTGAAAAAATCAGGTAATTATTGTTATAGAGATCTTAAATTAATTAATTTTTACATCTATTTGCTTAGGAAACCCATTATAAAAATGCTTAACAGCAGGGATAGTAATTTAAGGGGGGGGGGCAATTTCCTCTACAAAGTTTTTAAGTCTATGAAAGCAATCAATTCCATTTTCAGGAGCTTCATTTGTGGTCATGACTTATTATAATAGACTTTTTTAATATAGAATTCGAAATAATTTTATTTAAGAAGACTCCGATGAAATAGTTTAAACTTTTTTGGATATTTACAAAAATATGTAAATTGAGAAATTAAATTCAAAAAATTGATGACAATTTTCAGATTTTTTTAACAAAAATTATATAAAATAAATAAAAGCAAATATTAATTGCTTAGTATTTTATTACATTTTTGAGAAAGTAAGATACGATGAATAAATAGCTTTCAAGAAATATTTCAAAAAAGAGTGGAAGCTTACTCTAGAGGTAATTAATCATACTAAATTATCACAAATGCTGAAACAATGTGTTTGATTTAATAGCCATATCGCTTTCTCAGATCACAAGTTAACTGAAATAAAACTAAAGTTCGTAAATATTTATCAAGTTCTTTGATGAGGTACAAATAATCAGAATGTATGATGAAAAATATATTGGAAAATGCCTATAAAGGAATGATGGCAAATTAAACTAGAAGATTTGGACAAAAATTACCATAAACGTCTTAAAGATTTACTTGAAAGATAGATTCATGAAATGGACAAGTACGAGAATCGCATAGAATAGATATATCAAAAAAAAATATTTAGAGTCGAAAAAATTTCTTGCTAGATTACTAATAATTAGTTAAATCTTAGTATGGGACAATAATCTTAAATATGCTCAATAAGAGAATTGCTGAAATAAATAATTAACAATAATTAAAGAATTAAGCAGATAAATAATTAATACTATTCTATTCAATGATTCAAGCTAAATATGGGGAAATTAATAGTATGTAACTTATTTGAAGCTTAATGGTCATTTTTTAATAAAATACTAATTGATAATTTATAGTTTTATCTGTAACAATATATGTTATTTAAAATATGAATTAGTTTTAAATTAAGTTACATTTATATATGTGTTTGTTAAATTTTAAATTATGATTATGGATTAATCAAAATATATAGTTTCAATTAAATTATATTCTATTAATTTGATTTTAAATTATGTTAATTACTAAAAACACTAAAAATAAACTTGTGTTTACTAAAATCTATATAAGTTAATTAAAATTATAATAGACATTTATATAATGTAGATTATATTAATAGCATTAATCATAAATTTAAAAAATGATACTTTAAGCACTATGGTGGGACAAAAGTAAGAATAATTTGCTGCTTTTGCCCCTCTACTTTTTTATATCAGTACAATAATTGTTTATAAATATATTTATTTATTATAACTAAATAATTATATAGATATAAATATATATATATATATATATAAAGTTATTTAATATTAATTATCATGATACTTATAGGATAGCAACATATTATTAAGCAAAAATGAGGGTAAATTGCACCCTGAAGTCAGTGAAATAAGAGTCACAGTAGTCTACTTACACTGTAAACAAAATAGTTGCTGAAGCAGTTATAAATTGAAAATTACTAACATGGGTTTTAAGATATAAAAAGCACTCGTATCAATTTGTTGAAAATGATGAAGCATATTAAAGAACCAAGAAAAAGTACAAAAATTATATAAGCGTAACTCCTGGTTGTTGAAAGCATAAGGCTTATTCTAGAGTAAAATTACTATTAATACTGAGTTTAGAGTATAGAATTCTTAAGTTGGAATAGCAGGTAAGCTTATTGAAGAACTTTAGAACAACTAATAAGATATTATTTGAGAAAGATGAAATCTAGACAGTATAAGGAGACAGACAAGAAAACAAATTATCTCCAACAATTTTCAATATTTACCAATAAGACTCAATAAACAAGCAATCAGTATTCCTTTCGTTAATTAGACAAGAGCAACAAATTTTGTATTTGCTGAAAATTTATTGACGAATATCAAAGGAGACTAACAATTTAAAAAAGTCATAAACTGCTTCAATAAGATTGAAAAATCTCACAATTTGAACTAAATCTGAACAAGTCAATATTTATATGTGACGTAAATCAATTTTTAAAGAAATTAAATACGGAAGTAAATAAGGTTTAGGTGGCTGAGTACCTTGAAAGAAATATATGCATAAATGCTAAATAATTGCTTAAAAATATTTGGGATGAAATAAATAAAATAAACTTAATTTTATCAAAAGTTAACCAGATAAAAACTAGCAAAATAGTCTTACATGATAATGATAGCAAAATATTATATCACCAATTTTATTCTAGTATAACTTATTAGTTAAATCTTATTTGAGAAGTTGAAAAATTCAACAAAAAAGAAATAGCATTTCAATCAGCTAATGAAATCCCATATAAAATATTAAGGAATAAGGATAATTTTTTATAAAATAATAAAATAAATATATCAAATATTAATCATTAAAAATGTGAGTTACAATAAATCTATATAATTTTTACATTTTATAGAGGTTTAACCAGGCAAAGCAACTGAACAACAAGGCATAGACTAAACAGAAAAGGAAAACTCAAATGATAGAGATTTCATCAAGAGAGATATAATTATGTTTAAAGGAGAATCCAAAAAAGCAGACTAATTCATAAGATTAATTTCTAATAATCGTGTTAATAATATTTTATTTGAGTGTTTATTTTTCGTAAAAGATATTGAAAATGAATCTCATGACAAGAAAGGACAAAATTGCAGTAGACATAATTTTTTAGTTAGTTCAGAAAAATGCTTTAAAAATTCAAATTAAACAAAAACATTATTTTTGAAAAAATAAAAATAAATAAGATAAAAGCTTTTAAAACTTGAAAAAATTATTAATCATGAATTTTTCAAAATAACAAAGTTGTGAATAATAATCAACAGATTAAATTTATAAATTTACAGATTTAGTATAAAAATGGGTTTTAAAGAATATATTTGTTATCTAAACCTCTCAATTTAATATAATATTAATGTCATGAACTTTATAGTTTTGTTACATAAACACTTAGAATTCTCATGGGTAATATATATCATGATATGAATTTTGAGTTTCTTAAGTATTTGTATTTTTAGTATTTCATTAGCGCGAATGCTTTTATGACTCAATTATATCAAGTTTATTTGAAGAGTTGCATCCTTATCTAAGTAATTTGAAAAGTATATTATCTTAAATTCTTCGCGAAATAAGAATATTCTTAAACAAAAAAGTAATATTAAAAATTATTGAATGAATATTAAATACTAAGATAAAACACATAAAGATGTATTCATATACTTCTTTCTAGTTGTCACCATTTTTATAATTTTAAGATGAGAATTAATTCTTTAATTTAATTTTCATAGCAAGTAAATTTCCTATTGTTTCGTAATTATCAAAAATAAAAATGGCAATAAGTAATGGAAGTACATTTGTAAGAAATGGCATGGTCACTAATGCAGTTTTATGAAAATGATTGTGAAAAAAATTTCTGAAGAATTGAAATCTAAAACTCTTAACAAGTGATCAAAATATATACACGAATCCGAAAAGAAGATATGCTAATTGAAATAGGAAAAAAAAACCTTAATAAAAAAGATAAAAATCATGATAGCTTATAATAGCATATATTTTGATTTATAAATTAAATCAATTAATTTATAAGCTAATTACCTACGCTTTTACATAATAAAAGTTGTTTTAAATTTGAGGCATCATAGAACTAACGATTTGAATATTTAATTTTGTTAAAAAATAGGGAAAATGATAGAATTTTACTATTCAATATATTCAATTTTATTGGCTTATAATATAGTAATTAGCCTTTAATTTAAAATATACTATAAATTATTAGACTCGAACTCATTTTAAAAGATTTTAAATGGTATATTGAACTTTTTGAACTTCATCGTTTATACACTAAATGAATAATTCAGTGAAATAAAATGACAAAATGATAAAATAAGGAATAACAATAGATATATTAACGAGAATTTACAAATAAGAAAAGGGAGAGAAATTTAACAATAATGCTATATATATGGAAGTAATTTTTAATGATAATATTAGTAAGCATGTCAAAACCAATTAAAAATTATTAATTAGATATAATTAATGTTGAATAATGACTTTATATAATCACTTATACTAGAAAAATACTCTTCTTGGGGTTATTAAATTTATTATAATTTCATTTTATAAGATATAATTTTTTTCTTTTACAAAATTACTATCATTTTATATTTATTCCATTCAATTTTTAATATCAATACTTTATAATTTTAATACTCTTTTTATTTAATTATTTTTTTAATTTGCTATGTACGCTTTTATTAGTCCATCAGGTGGTTCAAATATTTAATTAAAGAATATGGAAAATAGGTAGATGAATTATAATAATGCAGATTATTGAAATCTACTTGAACTATTTTAAGTATCTGCATTTGACGACATTCTTATGAAAAAATGATATATTTTGAAAGTGGAGTATCGATTTCTTTTCATAATAATCTTAGAAATTAAGCTCGAGCTATTGTCACACTTATCATAAATGCAGCTTAACATCGCCTGCACATGATAGTCAAGTGAAAGGAAATCCAATCTATCGACTTGAGTGGTTCATTTCTGTTCCTGTTGAGCATTATGCTTACAATCTGCATATTTGCGAGATTAATTGTACAATTTTCTTGTGTAATGTATTTTGAGATCTATCATCTTTATTATTGATAAAACTCCTCTCTTATTATAATGAGGTCTATATGTTTAGAATTTGACTATATTTCATCTCATAGCCATAATCAAATTAACTTCATTATCAATTGCAGTTTTAATCTTTTCTTCCTATCAATTATTATGAGCTTATTAATCATATTAGTTCTCAGGCAGTATAAAACCCCATAGATTAATTAGAACATGAAGATTGGGGTGATGAACAAATAAATTAAAAATTAACTATTATTAAAGTTTAATTAAAATGTAAAATAATGCTTGGGCTAATTGCTAAAATCATTGGCTCGAATAATTGTCTCAATAAAATAAACAAATCAGGATTGTGAATGTGATTTTGGCCCAAATAAATTTTATTTAAACCAGTAAAAAATAGTTTAAATTATTATTGTTATTGCTGTTGTTAAAGTTGTAAAAATCTGATCTATAAAAATATTGACAAGAAGACTAAGAGGTGATAACTAAAATCCAAAAAAACATCTCTAAAAAACGAAGCGAAAGAATAAAAAAGAGATCAGTCTTTGGTGGTTAGCACGCTGACCGGTCCAGGCAAGGGACATGCCCCCAGGGAAACCCCAGAAAAAGGGCGCGCCCAGGCTGAGTTGGGGTCTGAAAAGACAAGTCAGGACGTGGGACGAGATGACAAGGGACAAGATCCCCAGGAGCACCCTATGAGAAGCACATAGGTTCAAATGGCCAAAGTCGCTCCCCCAGCTAAAAAGGTACCGGAGACAAAAGACGCAAAAGACATCACCATAAGGAATAACTCAAACTAACTAATTTATATACGCTCAATCATAATAATAACAACAACAGCAATAACACATAATAATTATATATTTAATACTAGAGATCTTTATTTCTAGTTTTCATATTCACCTTACCTTAAGTTATTCATCTAATAATTAATTTTTAATTTAATTGTTCATTACTCAATCTTCGCCATAATTGATCTATGAGGTTTTATATTTGAATATTGTAAACGAAAAGCCTCATAAACTCAGAATTAAGGGACTACCAGCTGCACCATGCGATTCTCCATTCAAAACCCCAAAACCCTTTCAGTAGTTTGATTGAGTTTTTGATTGATAAAAGTAGACTATTAAGGCATACATTATTAGGGTTTTAATAGGGTTTATGTAGGGGTTTAATGTTTAAATATTAGTATTTTAAGTGAGTATAACAAGCGAGTTTTTAAAATATTTCACACAAACATAAGCTTAGAGTCATGTGGCAGTTCTCTGAATTTTATCTTTCTTAGTTGATGTTTGATTGTTTCTATTGTTTGTTAATTCTCTTTGCTTGGCTTGATAACAGTTGAGTATGCAAGTTCTCTGAGACCTCCATTTATTTTATTTTTATCGAGATATTGTTTGATTCTCTGCTTAGAGAATCTCTCTCACCCCTGCAGCTAAAGTAATCGTTTCTTTGCATGTCGCTCTCTATTATTATTACTGCTAGAGCCCAGATATCCCATTAAGTGTCTCCATCTCTCCAATCCTCTCTCTCTGGGAAATATCCAGGAGTGCCGTATACATTTCCTTATGCAGAGGCTTGCACTCTTTGAGCTCTGTTGAAGTCAATAATATAAACTCTAAGAGGCTGAAAGTTCATCATGATGTTCTCTGGCTTTAAGTCTCTATGAACATAACCTAGCTTGTGAAGCTCTTCAATCCCCTCAACTATCTGCTATACTATCTAGCTAACTTATCTCTGACATCTATTGTCAGATAAGAATTCTCTGTAAGTCATTTCTAGTAAAGGAAGCCTGAAGGCTACATGATCTTTACCAAGTAAAATAGCATCAAGCTAGATGATATGCCTGCACTCA
The DNA here is from genome assembly GCA_000711775.1 of Oxytricha trifallax. Taxonomy (NCBI): domain Eukaryota; phylum Ciliophora; class Spirotrichea; order Sporadotrichida; family Oxytrichidae; genus Oxytricha; species Oxytricha trifallax. Next base: position 25,483 of record ARYC01007132.1, read on the forward strand.
TTTAACTTTGCCTTTTAAAAGAGCATAATACTCATTAGCAAATTCCATTTGGAACTTGTCATCAGCAAGGAAGTAATTGAAAGGATATATCTTGTAAGCATATTAGTCTTCAGTAATGACTCTCCTCTCTATTTTATATTCAAGAGTGAGGTAGCTTTCTAGGCAAGAATCTAAGTCAATAAATTTTAATATAGGAATCTTCATTGCCTCTATCTTAACCATGATTTTATTGATCTCAGAGACTGGAAAGTTCTTGACTGCTTTCTTCATTTTTACTTACTTCTACACTTCAACTCTAAGAGACTCCACTGGGTTTCTTGATCTTCTTTTTTAGAGGAATCTATTCCCTGTAGGTTCATGAATAAAGACAAAACTTTGATTATGCTGTCTTCTTAAGTGAACTTTGAGGTCTCTAGTATGAGAATATGGCTACTCACAGAACTCACAGGCATACTTCCCATTTTTCTTATAATGCTTGAGATATAACCTTGGCATATCGTTGTGTATATCTCTCAAGTGTCTCTTATAAGTTGAATTGTAAGGGAAAACTTTATTGCATTCTTTGCATTCATAGTCAACTTTGGCTTGTAATTATTAATGCTCTATGGCAGATTGTTTAACCTCCTTCTCAATTTGCACAACTTCTATGATGACCTCCTACTTAACTTATATTTAAATCTCAAAGCTAGACTGGTCAAAGTTGTCATAAGTAGGCTCCCACTGAGTACAAGCGTCTCTGGTCTCTACTTTTCTTGGTTGCTGGAATGATAACTTTTATTGACTTGATCCAAGTAATGCCGCTCTTCTCAAAAGGTTAGCGCTCATTTTAGTTTTCTGATATATTTTATTATAATAATGATATAATATACCTTGATAAACTATAATAGGAGAGTATAAGACACTCTGGTAGATTCTTTGCTGAGAGGTAAGAAAATGAACTAACCATAAAAAACTGTAAGTTGACATATTTTATGAGAATTTTATACATTTTAGTAAATTAAAATACTCCTAATGAAGTTTTGTTTCTCTAGGAGGTCCTCCAAAATAAGTTTGAACTTAATTTGGAGGTAAAGTTATTAAACATTTTTAAACTTAATATGCTCCTAATTAAGTTTTAACCTTAAAATTTAACTCCTAATAAAGTTTGAACTTAATTTGGAGGACCTCCTAAAATAATTAAACATTATTAGGAGCAATTTAATGGAGATAGATTGATAAAAATGGAAATCAATCTGTGAAACTTGGAGCAAGTTTTTCAATGCTTCTCCTCATATCTTTTCAAGGTTGACCTCCAGTAGGTCCTCCCTATTTAGTAGTAAGATTTTAATAAACTTAGAATGGATATCCATAATTTTAAATTTCATTGACATTTCTAGAAAGAGGAAATAAAATGGAGTCTATGAATGATGCAATGAAGAGAATTTAATCTCAAGATTTAATAGGAAAATTTCGAAGTAAAGAGGACCTCTGTAGGTGCTTGGTTATTAAGGTAAACTTTTAACTAATACTAATAAATTAACCATAGTTGGATTGTTCTTGCCAACCCAGGAAGGAACAAAAATCTTGTTCTTAAAAGCATTGCTAAGCGAAGAGAAAAAAGCATTTAAGACTAATGAAATAAAGATGATAGAGATACCTAACTACCCTGAAATATCAGTAACAAATCTCTATGATTATGCTATGAGTGATCCAGATGTTGCTCTCTACCTTCCATCAAAGCTATAACTCTCTAATAAGTTGCCAGAGAGAAACTTATTCTTTGGTGTCCTTGGAACTCTGAAACCTGAGTACTTAAATGAAGTAATTTAAGAAGCTCACAAGAAACGCTAAGCATCTCTCCTGAAGAAAAAGAGAAGCAAGGAATAAAAAACCAGCTAGACCTGGCTATAGGAACTACAGAAGCATCCATTCATCTCAAGTAAGCTTACCCTTCTGACTTTATAGAAAAACCTGGAACTGCTATATACTTGATGAAAGAGCGCAGTAAGTTAAACAGAGAGAGAAAGTCACAAGTAAAGTGTGAATTGAGTAAGAGACTCTTCAAAGATTTCTAAAAGCCAGACGAGATGAACATAGATGCAGGAGCTTGCACTAAGAGAAGAAACATGGGCCCAAGCAAGATTTAAGAGGAAGAAAAGAAAGAGAAGCAAAATCCCTTTACGGGCAAATTTAACATGTGAACTTATTCATTCGTTTTAATCTAAAACTTATTTATATACACAAAATCTCCCTTCTCTTGCGCATACTTTAGCTTTATCATCGTTGACTCTCTTAGCAGCACTCTTTATAAAATCGACTGTTTCTTTCTTCAGATCGTGCATCAAGTGATAGAGCAGAAGTTTCTTGTAGTAGCCTTTTAATAGGCCCCAATATAATTCAATTCCATTGAACTGAGGACTGTATGGAACATTAATTACAGGTGTTGTGTTTAGCCTTTCATATTCCTTCCTTGCGTCTTTAGTTTTGTGGACAGATAAGTTATCTACAAACAGAATAATCTCTTCGTCCGCGTACTTATCTTTGAGTTATTACAAGAACTTTATTTATTATTCGGTCTTTATTGAGCGAGGGTGGATAACATTAGTCTCGAGGCCATTATCTTCGCTTATTCCAACAAGTATAGCATGAGTTTAAATCTTAACCTTTTAATCATATACTTCAATGTTGCTATATCTTTTATACCAAGACCTTGATATGAAGGTATTAAACGTGAATACTGCCTCATCAGCGTGTATGAACTTAATGTTATTAGTAAAAGCCCTCTGCATTTAATCGAATATATAATTTAAATTATCCTTATAAAATGGAACATTAAAGTCAATCACTCTCTTAATGCGATTGACTGTCTTGTAAGATATTCCGTTCTTTTTATATATGTTTGCTATAGATTAAGCAGAGATTTGAAGCTCAGGAAATTGGCGATGAAACATCACAGCTCTCTAGGCCAGAGAGAAGTGAGCCCAGTATTCAAGAGTCTTATCATTAATTAGATAATCGATATGATGCTGCTAAAATTTTAAGGGTCTCTTAGGCTTAAAATTAAGATGCTATCTCTTTAAATTCAATGCTAATAGACAGTGAGACCTCACAGTTGCAGGAGATTTATGGAGCAGTCTTGCTTTAGATGTATAATTTAGAATAAGTTTGAGTTGATCACTGTAATCATCGCACCCATAACGCAACTTAAACAATAAATCTATATACTCACTGTCATGAACTGACCCCCGACTTCGCATATACTCACTTAAATTACTAATATTTAAACATAAAACTCCAACATAAACCCTATTAAAACCCTAATAAAGTATGCCTTAATAGTCTACTTTTATCAATTAAAAACTCAATCAAACTACTGAAAGGGTTTTGGGGTTTTGATTGAGACAGCAAAGGAGATGGAATCTCCGACTCAGAAAAAAGATCCCTAGATCAAGATATAAGTAAAAATCTAAAATTCGTGACCATACTATGCCATATAGCCAAGCTCATTTAAAATGTTCTTAAAGTTGTTATTTTATCATTCAATATGCTCTTGAAAGCTGTTGTATTCCTCTAAATTCAATGTCGATTTCCAATGATATCAGTTTAAATTCCTTCTTGATGAAGTCGAGGTTACTTGGTAAAATTCCGATTAGTTTAATCTGACTTTTGAATGAAACTTATTAATTTCTAAAATTTATGCTCAAGATTCCTGACACACCCTTCATACATACTAATACATAGTTTTCTTACTTCCATTTGCGTTCACTTTCGTTCTGGTACTTCGAATGTTCCGCTATAATTTCTTCGCGCAAAGGGAAGCACGTTCATGAGCAAAGAGATTTAACGCTTATATAAGTGAACGCAGTAGTGAATAGAAAACTTTCCTTCACCACTCTCATTCTGATCTTCCTCTTATGCTTACAGCCTCAGCAAAAATTGGATTGCATCATTATACGGTTCATAATTTAATGCAGCAAAGTCACTTGAAATAAGCAACAGTCATCCAATCCGCTTCAAAAGATGCACAAGTATTTTTGGTAATGCAAAAAACTGTCAAAATATAATTGGCTCTGAGAAAACAAAGTGCTCAATAATATTTTTGGTTTGTTGATACTTGCAATTATAAACGGTTCATCGCATATTCTCTAATGTCCTCTCTTTATTTTTTGTATCCTAGGATTTTTGAATAGCTGGTATCAACTTCAGAGGCATTCAAAGAAAATCAATTTATTATATTGGTGAAATTTATCTGTTAGGTTTCGCATCTACTTGAATGTCTTTAAGTCCTATTGCAGTCTATATTAAATTCTGTTAACTAAAATATTTAAACTAGGCAGTCTGTGATAATTTTAATCAAACTTAATTTTTAAAATTGTAACTATTTAATTAATTACTATAGATACTTATTAATTAGACTAAAATCCTAGAATGTCTATCTTAATCGAAATAATATTTAAAATATTGGCAGTTTAAACTTAGAAAACTAGACAATATGGTACTTATTATATCGAAAATTCAAAATTAACTGGTTTATGCTATTGGCGATACACTACTTTAGCATTACCAGAGTAATATAAATCGACTTTAATTTTGGAAGCAAATTAAACTTAAAAATCATCCAAAATTAAAGTCAAGTTATCTCTCTCCAAGAATGAGATAAAATAGTACTACCAATATTACAGTCAAGCTAATCTTTAATCCATCTAGCAAGTACCATATTGCCTAGTTTCGAGAATGTTAACTGGCAATATTTTAATTTCTGTATTATTTTATTAAAATTGTAATTCCCTAATATCATATATATTTATAAAGTATTACCTGATAAACAATTTTTAATCTTTTTTATTATTATTATTCTTCAGTTATTTAATAAAAAAAATTCTAAATATATTTATCCCTTAAACCTATATAATTTTTTAATTTATTGACAGTTTTTAAATTAAATTTAATCTTTATAAAACTTAGTCAGTAGTTTTATCATTTTTAATTTTATATATAATATATAATATCTGATTAACTTACTTTAATTTATATTTCTTTTTAAATGATTATTTTAGTAATGTACTATATTTATTAAGAATATATTATAAGCCAAGTATAATACATATTTTTATTAAATTAATATCTAAAAAGCAATTTCTAACTTTTTAAAGAATGTACATTTAATTCTTTAAATCTCCTGCACTTTGAGAATGCATAATATATCTCTAAAATATAAAATTTCTTACATTTTTTTTTATTTTAACACTAGTAAAAGATTATTTTTGATTTTTTAATTAAATTCATCATTGTAATTGCTAAAAAAAAAATTTATAAATTTTATAATAAATATCCAATAGGTATTTCTTTTTTATATTATGCATTCAGAGTGATATTTAATCTTAAAAATGTAAATATATTAATTAATAATTAGCTAAATTAGGTTTGAAATTCCATACTATCTTTTAAATATACTTTTAATATCTCTTAAACCTATTTTATTATAAATGAACATATATCCTTTGTGAGAGTAGGAAACACATTAAAATCTGCTGATAAAAATGAAAAGAAATATAATAATTAATAAAAATTTATCAGTTAATCTTGAATAATTATATAAACTTAATCAAATCTAAATCGATTAAAAGATATTTATCAATAATTTCTATTAAAATAGCAAATTTATTTAAATTTATTATAGTTTAGTTTTATTTATTCCGATAGACTTATAATAATAAGTTAAATAGTTTGTTAAGTTTTTATTTCCAAATTTATAAACTCTTATAAGAAATTATTCAAAAATTGATTTTCTTTCCATAATATAAACTTATAGTTTTAGGTTGCTTATTTATTAATCTAACTAATATTATAGTATTTATGCTGTAAATTGTTATTTTCTTACAATCTACTAAATTTATGATTTCGCAAAATCTATATAATTTAAACTTCAAAAGCTTTCTTAGAAAAGATAAAGTTTTTCTTCAAATTATTTAAACTAATTCTTTTAGTTATTATATTTCTGATATCTTTCTCTTTATATGAAAATACTTCCACAACTAAGTCCTTAATACTATCCTTATTTATTGTTTTTGAGAATCCATTATTTCATTTGGCTTTAATTCTTAATAATGCTCATTTTTCCTATGGCTTTATTTTTATTTAACTTATAAAGTAATCCATTTGATCTCAACTATATCTTATATAATAATAATTATCATCCTGACTCTAATGTTTAGTGTTAATTATACTTTTGAAGTTAAATGAATGATTACGCATTATGCCACCATTTTGATGACTGAATCATTTCAGCATTCAATGTACTTTAAAATCATTGTTTTTCTCAATCATTTCAATCATTTAATTTTTTTCACAACTCAGGCTGTATTTCTTTTGGCCTTGAATCTGGTGAGCTCAATAAGAATAGAACATGTATGTCCCAGATTGAATGAATATTTTTCTTTGATTTTGAAACTTTGTCTAATCTCAAGTTTGTACCTTCAGACAGGATTTATAATGTTTTAAAGTAAATTTTTATCTCTTAGTGTCTATATTTAAAGGAGTTCCATCTTTTTGTGAGAGTAGAGAGAAAAGCAAGTTTATACTCTTGCTACACGTTTCTTCTTTTGTAATGTCTTGAAATAAAATAATGTAACTCTACAAGAGCCATTTTAATGTGAATCTAATTTAGATGATTATAAATTTATTCTATCTAAATGATTTTTTCAATTTCTTTTCAGAATATATTACAAAGTGATTTCGAGACTATTCTTTTGATATTTATCACCTTCTTTACTCCCTTTTTTTTATATAAATCTTTAATGTCTTTACTTTCATAACAATTAAAATAAAAAAGATCAAACTTTTCTATAAGTTATTTTTTCAATAGATATAATTCTGGAAAGATAAGCTAAAGTAGTAGTTAAATTATTTCTCGAAAAGAGTATTTTTCTACTAAATTTAAAACAAAGACTATAAATTTAATTTGATAAGCTTGTAATAGTTATAAAATATAGATATTTCTAAAAGAATCAAGCACGATGACATCAATAGATACATAGATAATATAGAAGACACATATCTGACAGTACTTTCATTTCAAATTATGAATGTAAAATGTTTTCCTATGATATTTAACGATGTTGAAAAACAATTTATAGCTTATAATCGATTGAAATTTTTAAATATGACCATTAATTTAATGATATTTTCTATATGATATCATTATACAAATGCATGATTTTTTAAAGCTTAATTTAAGACTTAACAAAAATGCAGTAAAAATATAGTTAGTGGTTGATTGAATTTCATAATTAATATTGTAATAATTACTTATTCTAAACATTTAATCATCATAACTTCAAAAATACTTTTCTCTCACTTTAATTTATGTGAATTTTCTTAATATTTACATATATTATCAAATGGTTATTTACTTGATAATTATAAAAAATGAAACCAAATCGGCTAATATTACATCAAAGGGCATAGTGATTTTTGAAATTAACTATCGGATTTTATAAAAATTGAAATCGATTTAATTTACATAAACAATATATTAGATTTTATAATTAAGTATTGAATGCAAAACATGTAAGATTATAATACATTTTGGCAATTTATTTTCACTATTAGAAATATTTTTTATTAAATTATATCAATAAGATCTTGAAATAATTGGATTTGAAATTTCAAAAACTATTTTGATCTTTGAATGATTATTTAAAGTTTTATTATAATACAGTAATTCAATTTTGATAAATATTATATTATATTTTATAAAACTTGACTCAAAATTTAAATCTAATAATAATAAAAAGAAAAATATTTATACCATGTAAGCCATAATGATATATATTTATTATAACATTGAGATAAAAAACCTCTAACAGTATGCAATTCATTTGATAAAAATCAACAAAAATTAATGGGGTCATATCCTGGAAATTATCTCATTTGTCTCTTTGAAAATCGTCAGTTCTAAATTCAGCTAATGAGTATCCAATTCGAACGAGAAAAAATGCTAGAAAGCTCAATTATAGACTTAATATTTTTTCCATAAGCTGAAACATTTATCAATTAACAATAAGCCTATAACATCCTTAACTATTAACCAATCTTAATAAATAATGCATTTGATCCTCTTTCTTTGTCATCAGAGATCAGATTGGTGGCTGATTATCCGAACAATAAATTTAATACTAGTTAATTAGTGTAGTTAGTAAATAACTTAGGTAAGTAAAATAAAATAATAAGTAAATTGAGAAAAATTAAAAATAGTGAAATCATGTAATTCATTACTCTCACTTCTAGTCTTCATGCCCGCCTCTTTTGTCTCCTCTATTTTCATCTTTATCTTCCGGGTCTTTCTCCTTCCTCTGAGTAATCGTCTCATTTTCCTGAATCTTAAAAGATCTCTTGACTTTGAGGGTTAGTGGTCTTCTCTTCGATCATCTCGTGCTCTTTCTCAGTCCTCTCTTTTCCTTTCCCATTTTGAGTTCTTTGTGAGATTCTTGTTCCGTCGTTGGACAGGTACCATTCAACATCCCCATGCTACTTTCCGGCATCACTGAATTCGCCTTTATTGATGATTTTCTCTCTTTCCAGTTCGAATTGCGCGCCGTTATTTATAACTAAGTCGCCCCACATGTCAATCAAAACCCCAAAACCCTTTCAGTAGTTTGATTGAGTTTTTGATTGATAAAAGTAGACTATTAGTGCATACTTTATTAGGGTTTTAATAGGTTTATGTAGGGATTTAATGTTTAAATGTAATGTATAGTAGTGTGTATTAGAGGGGTTTTATTTTTACAATTCACTCAAACTATACCTTGGCATCATGTGCTAATTTTCTAAATTTGATATCTCCTATCCAGTTGATCATTTAGTCTATTGTTTGCTCTGCTCTGTGGTTTGGTCTTAAGATAATCTGCTCAACCATATTTTTTCATTTTACCTTTTATCTTATTCTAGTCTAGATATTGCTGTATTCTCTGCTTTGAAATCTTTCTCTCTCTTACAGCTATAGTAATCATTTCTTTGCATATCGCATTCAGCAATAATTGCTGCTAGAGCCCATACATCCCACTTAATATCACCATCTCTCCAGTCCTCCCTTTCTGGAAAGTATCCAGGAGTACATAAACGTTGCCAAGTCCTGAAGCTTCAACTCTTTATGATCTATTGAAATCAATTATTACTACTCTGAGAGGTGAAAAGTCAAGCATAATATTCTCAGGCTTCAAGTCTCTATGAACATACACTAAAGTGTGCAGCTCTTCTATGCCTTTGCAAACATTTGTAAGAATAAGAGGTAGCTACTTAGGAACTCTTTAATCTTAAATGTAGTCTCTTAAAGTCATTTAATATAGAGGGAGGCGAAAAGCAACATGATCTTGAGCAAGGAGTATTGCATCGAGCTTAA